>UXSR01005434.1:66024-77004 GCA_900604375.1 Mesocestoides corti | reverse complement strand
TCGCCCTCCCAACCAGTCCCCCGATTTTCAGTTCCTTCGCAGGACATCTACGACATTTTATCCCCTTAACAGAAATTCCTTCACGACAGCAGGTTCTTATAATTGGGAGCAATGCCGAGCGGTCGCTGGCGCCCATTGTGCATATCCAGAATATTAACTTGCCATGACATCGTTCAACGAGGGCTCAAGTGTACATAGTCTTATCGCCCTCCCAACCAGTCCCCCGATTTTCAGTTCCTTCGCAGGACATCTACGACATTTTATCCCCTTAACAGAAATTCCTGCACGACAGCAGGTTCTTATAATTGGGAGCAATGCCGAGCGGTCTCTGGCGCCCATGGTACATATCCAGAAGAATAACTTGCCATGACATCGTTCAACGAGGGCTAAAGTGTACATAGTCTTATCGCCCTCCCAACCAGTCCCCCGATTTTCAGTTCCTTCGCAGGACATCTGCGACATTTTGTCCCCTTAACAAAATCTCGTGCACGACTGCAGCTTCTTTAAAGCCATGAGATGCTGTTGTAGACGCCCATTTTACATTCTAAGCTGAACATTTCTCATGAAGTCCTTTATCGTAATTCCAACTGTACATTTCCTTCTCTCTTTTCGTCCAATCCTCACAGTCTTATTTTTTTCAGCTATATATCATCTTTTTTTCTCCTTCACTAATTTTTGTCTCTCCTTAATTTTTTTTGCTCCACTCACTCTCTCTTTCTGACTCATGTTTTCAAACCTTTTTAACGCTTCCATTTACACTCAATCTTAATGTCTGCCTTTGTGGGTTTTTCAGCTACTCCAGAAGATAACGTAACTGGAAGTACTTTGAATTTTCCCTTACCTCAGGTTTGAATGCCTTTCAAAAATATATCGTGCCTGTCTCAACCAGGAATATTTGTATTGGCATAATTAGGGTTATGTTTCGTTTTCCTGGAGTTGGAGAAATGCGCGTCAATGTTGCATTTGTGCGCAGACCGTAAAAAGTTGCATCGGGGCGTTCAACGCCACATGGAGTGGGAGGTGTACTCGGATGCTAGTTTGAGGCATGTGGTGGGCATTGACTAGAGCCTTCGTCGTCGTCGTCGATATCGTCGTCATGGACTAGGTCTGACATTCGTTGGCTCATTTGCGCGCCGTTAGCATGGCTATGCGAACAGTGGTAGCCAGTTTTAATGACGCCATATCATTCAAACTGACAACTGCGCACTACTTTGCCACACAACAACTCCTTGTGCAGATTGCGTTGTGTGTTAATGCCGTTGTCCTTAGTCAATTCAACTTCACTTCACCTGTACACCAAACGGTGAGAGATGACTCAAAGCGTGATCCCCGTGTCTTAGTTCTCACTTACGATACGTCAGCTCTTGTTCACGCCCGTATTCATTCTCGTGTTGAGTTACTAGGTTCTAGGGTGAGTGAGATCGTTACATTTGGCGACGTTGAGACAAAGTTTGGAGTCGATTCTGTGTGCGTTTCTATCAGTGCTCTCTCGATTGTTGAAAGGAGCTGTGATAATGACTGAAGCGTCTGTTACGAGAACACACGCACGCACATTGCCTAGGCAAATTCTGGAACTCACTACACTTCCACCGATGTCTAGATGAATTCGGCTAGTGCTGCTAAGTGACTGTCGACATAGTTAGCATTTCAAGTGCCTGATCGCCATGAACTAGTGCCTTCCGAATGCCCCATGCGGCGATTCAACAGCAAACCATCTTATCCTGCCGCAATCACACTGGCGAAGACTACACTGGACACAGAAATCGTGGTCAAGTGATTGATTATTCTGCTGCACCAATAACGCTCCAAGCGTGTGAATCAAGCACAAATAAGTCCTCGTTGTGTGCTGACCACAAGCAAATGGAATATGCAGGGCAATTTGCTAGTATCACCTTTCAGCGGACACCAGTATAACTGCAGACGATGTAAAGCCCTTGGCACAGGAGACAGGAGCAAATGCACGGCACCCCACACCAGAATATCACCTCAACTAAAGACGATTTCACCAAGATAGCAATTACCAAATGTCGTTGTTGAAGTCGTCGTCGTCGTCGTCGTAAACATTGGGCGCCAAGGAGTGTTCGACGACACTTTAGGGCGTGCTTAAACAAATGGCTAACAGTGAATGGATATGCACAGCACAAAGAATGAGCTACGGGCTTGCATTTGCCACTGACCACTTTCCCTTTTGGTCAGCTGATTTGTTTTTAAATTGTCGCTGCTGAATGCGTCTGGGTAGGATTAAAAGAAATAAGTAATTTTTTTTACAGTTTTGATGTCGATTTCACGGACATTTGTCTAAGTGCAAACACAGTAATAGGCGTTAGTGTACTTTTTCTGAGGTCATAAATTGCCCTTCAACTTACCTTCTTATGCAGCTGCTACAGTGGTTTTTTAGCCGACCCTTGCTTCTCGTTGTGCATCACGTGGCGTTGCTGATGTTGTCAAAGCCTAGTCTGAGGGGACGAGTTTGATAGATTGCCTAGCATGGCAGTGCTAACATGTTGAAGCATTTGTGGGGGAAAGGTTACATGGTTTTGCGTTTTGTGAGTCCATTCAGTTTGTGGTGGGTTAAAGTGTCACTTGTGTGTATTGATGGGAGTTGCAGACAGAATTGGCGTCTTCGGAAGGCACTTACACTGTCTGCACTGTCCTGCACTGCTACGTTGTGGTGTTAGTATCTCACCCTCATGATGATGCGCTACATTTTGCTAGTGTAGGAGCCGTCGTCGTCAATATCGTTGTCTTCGTTGAAAACCTTGATCACCACGCACATATTTGACTCAAGGAGATTAATCAACCCCAACTAGACCACCAAATAAAACTCATCATTGCGCGTCGTCTTGGTACGTACACCGCCACTGGGTGTATTTTAATTCACATTCATGCACGCCACATTATTGAATTATTGCGGTAGATTATTTGTTTCTTACTTTAAACCACTGGCCAGTCTCATTCTCTACATGAGGCAGCGTCCAGTTTTTCACTCTCCGCATTTTTCGCCACATGTGCTAGCATCATCGCCATGTTATATCCTCCATCAATCGTTGGATGCTAACGCACGCCACAACATGCAATGTAATCCGCAAATTCACACGTCTGCCAGTTTATGCATGGTAGTGCATGATGACACTGGAAAACACGCGATGGCAAGACTCGAAGTCAAGACGACATCCGCCCCTTACTCCCATGTAATCTCTTGCATTTTTTGAATCCATGAAAACTTGCTCGCAACGCCATTCAAGGCGAAGGCCAATCTGGCGAAAATGCCACGCTCCGACGAATATTTCAACAGAATTTTGCTGTACCCCTACGGCCACTTTCTGGTGGACATCGATACTTTGGCTGATCAGTACTGGCTTTGCACTTGCATCGTAAAATTAAATCCCAGATGTTCTAACAATGAAGGCGCTTTTATAATTACACTGGACTGCTTTTAATTTAAGTTTTTGTAATGTTATTATTCAGGACAGTTTTAAGTAGGACCATGTTAATGGCTGATGTCCCTACAAGATATCATATACACGCATTATGTCAAGACGACAGGTATACTTATTGCAGTATTTGGGGTTGTTGAGAACAGTTGTTAACTTGCTAATTTGGTTTTGCGCATTTAAAATTTTTGTCCTGCATGTAAAACTCATTCAGCTATGACCATATTAAATTTTACTTCCAGCAAACATCGTTATTTTTCAATTATGGAATGTGAATAAATTATTAGTACTTATTTCTAACGTTTTACCACTTTTATCTTCAGCTAAAACGACAGGAGGGTATGCAGTTATGGTTGCTATTTAACTTGCAGCGCTTTATTAGTGTTAATAATCATTTTAGACGATTTAGTAAGTCTTAGTTGGGATCAATAAACTTCAACTCCTGCGTCCTTGAAAATTGAACTGTTTGTGAACGAAGTGAAAAATCATCAACTTAAGTCATGAAGTTGCTGTTTACTGGTTTTGCCTGTAAATTTTTTGCTGGTTGCGCTTTGCTTTTCATAGGGTCTTGTTTTATTCTGCATGTTTACTTTGGTTGAGTCTATTTTGCCCTGCCAGCTCTCATCACAGATGTAACAGTCGTCGAGATACGTCTTTTAGGCCCTCATGCTACTCGGTCACCATTTTTTCTCTTTATTTGTCTCCGTAACGTCGAAAACATGAAGTTTTTGTCTTAGTAGTTAAGAGAAGTAAATTTCTGACTGGAAAGACCACTTGTGTTTCCAGGGCTAGTTCATTTGTTTCCATTTTATTTAGCCCTGCCGTCTTTCTGCAGTTTCTTTTGGAATGAAAATTTCGCCTCTACCTTGTTTGGGTAAAAGTATTAACAATCGTTTTGTCAAGAATACAAATCAAAAGTCTGGGTCATGGAAGCCATCATTCACGATCGTGACAAAGCATGCTACCTGTTTTATCTGCTATTTTTGCATTTACCCTGTTTCTGCCAAATTTCGTGTGACGTTTGCAATTTCTGGTGTCGAGCTAACTTTGTTCTATTTAATGTCCCAGTAAGTGCTTTAGGGGGCATAGAAGGCATTCGCACCTCTCATGACTTGTGTACTGGGCTGGCGGTTGATTACGGTTAAGTTTTTTGTTGGTCCTCAGTTCGCTACCCATCGTTCACGCTTGGTGAATGTTCTTTTCGCATGCATAGGCTTGGCTCTAAAGTTAGGGACTATATTCTGAGCTGATTGGGATCAATTGAATCACCATCGAGTAGTTCAGTTTGAGCTTGGGTCGTAGATATGCTAGTAGTAATGGCACTTGGATTTGGGTTTCGGTGTTTATGTTTGAATTTGAGTGCTTCGGACTTTAAAGAGCCTTAGACATATTTTGGAACGCTTAGAAATAGTTGTTAAAGAAGAGAAACCTTTGTCTTGAATGTAGAGTTTGACGATGGGATAGTCGGGAACGAGGAGGAAGACGATTCGGACGCAAAAGATGGCATACATGAACAAGTTAAAACTTGGCTATTTGACTGTATGTTTAATTTGTACGATCTGTCGTAACTACTGGGTCAGCTTATGCAAATGCGAGAAGCGCATCCATTCTTGACAAAGTTTAGATGTTTCTTGAATGGCAATGGGAAACTGAGCCATTTTCAACTTGAACGCTTTCTTCTCGATGTTAATAGTGTCACTATGACGCACTTCTTACCCCCTCCGTGCTCCACAAGACCTAGTCTTCCACTTCAACCCCCGGACTTAACAGTTTGCCAGTCTACTGCATCGTACTTTGCCTTGACCAAATTCTCACATTCCTCATCTCCATTTAATTTTTTTTAAGTCATGGCCTTGGTATTTCTCCAGCACTTTGTACAAGCAAGGTCATTCACGGGTAGCATATGCTCTTATCGATTGCTTCAGACTCACCTCCTGTCCCCTTTTGATAGTTTTATTTTCGTCCGCTACAATTCTCACGCCTCCTCCTCCTCCTAACCCTACCTAGTCGTCTATATGCCACTGTTCAGTCAAGGTGTTACTTACAAGTATTAATTTTTTGCATTGAAAAGCTGGCCGGTTAAGCTTGCAACACGTTGCTTTATTCAACTCCTATGTTTGTCGCCTCCTGTGGAATGTGCCTGCGCCGTGGCCTTGTTATCGCCTCCGGCACTTTGTGGAATTCCTGGCATATTCACACATGGCAAAATATGATATTACCTGAGGTCGCTAACTGTTTGCATTCAACAGCTAACTAGTCTATTTGGCAGAATGAAGCCGAGACGAGGATTTCGATAATCGTCGTCTCCAGTGGTGCAGTCCTCACACATGCCACGTCTCCATTCCACTGAATACATCCATTCTTTAAGAAACTACGGAAGAGGCTGAGTTATTGTAATCATGAATGCTTCCTCCTGAATGTTTGTAATGGCGTCACTCTGAAGACGTCGGAACCAACAATCTGTGATAATGTGGATTTTGCTTCCCTGACATTTGCCCGATCCCTATTTGTTTGATATCTCACATAAATTTTCCAATTACACTTGAAAGCCTTTTGCATTGTTGTTTGTTTATTCACGTTTGTCGTTGAGTTAATTGTCCGTGGCTAGCATCAGCCTCACAACTGACTGTTTTTAAACGTCGAAGGTGTTGTTAAGTAAAACACAATGCATTGCGGTATCGTGGTGTAAATGTCATTGCACATGGTCGTGAGGCTGTGCTGGGCATAAAGCAGTCGATTGACGCTCTACAGCTAACTGGTTGACGAGTTCCCAATCAGCCGCGTTTCGCTTTGTGGTGTTAGCTGCGTGTGTTCAGAGAATCGTGTTGAGTTTTGGGTGGGACAGTATGGTATAATCGTATAAGAAAACTATGCGAATGCGTCATCTTAAAGCCAGTGGAATTAAGAATCGTATGCAGACCTCGGTGGTAACAGGTTTGGGAATTGTGATTTCTCGCCTGATATTGCCGTGTCGACAGATGCCATCTGACACGCATTTTTTCCTCTACCATGTCACAGAAGACTTAGTCACTCAACTCGACTCTTGCCGAATTCAGACCTCTGCAGAGGGTATCAGCCATTTTCAAAATCGGTTGGTTAGTCATGCCTAAATCGGTTTATTTGCCCCGATATTTGCGGCAAATGTTGCTATCGGTCGATGCCATAGTTGATTACCGAAGCGGCAATGACTGGGGCTTAGAGATTTGGTCGTGGATTTTAGTAAACGAAGGCTGCTGATTCATAGCCTTCGACGGTGTTCAAAGAAGAATTGCAACCTGACTAGGCAGTGACGCGTAGAGTGCCTTCACATTGAAATCCTTCTGGCCTGATTTTGTGCCCTTTGATATGCGTTAAGTGTACCCCCTCGAACAAGTCCTAATGTCCGAGGACGAAGATTTTAACTTTGCAAATCGGAAATTCGACAACGTTCTTTTGGTGATGGGAGCGATAGCAAGACAGCAAAGTGACATTAACTGGCTCGGGCGAGGTGAATGAGACGATTTTGACTATGGTTTTGGATGAAGCTGAGTCGGTTTATGGTGTTGGTCTGGTTATGTAGCGACAATCTGGTTAGAACGGGAAGACAGCATGATGGCTGACTATAGCTACACAGCAAAGGGGCAAGTTGGTGCACAATTTAACAGGTGTGTCTGGGTACCACCACTTTGTATGGGGTTTTAACTTATTTATTCTCCCTAATTGACCCGTCAAAATCGCGATTGAGTCCTGAGTGATTACTTGTGGTGTTTACTGAGTCGGGTGTGTATGTGATTAACAAATTCTGGTTGCATTCCACTCCTGAAATCGGCCTGAATCAAATCTTTTAACGGATATTCTACGTAGAAGGCAAATCCCACTACACGGATTTGGTTGGTTGGCAAAAGCATAATGACCTGTTCGACACATAGATGACCAGTGGTCCTTGTTAGCTTCAAGAAGTGTTGAATTGGTCTCATGTAGAACTGGTGAACTGGCCATCGGTCCATGAACAGACTGAAGATTGAGGAGATCAAGCGCCGGCGTCATGCGGAGAAACGGCAGAAGGCGCTCGCGAATGCCGTGCGCAGTCCCATCGAACGTCCCATAACCTACATCCTGAGTGAGTTTGTCAACCAAATTGTGCATTGTTGTGATCAACACACGAACACGGAGAGATTGACTGAAGTTGCGCCAAATTACTGATTGTCCATTTTGCTCCACGAAGTGTTTGGCTTCAACGCCCTGGCAACCCCCACTTTTTAATGACCCGGAACTTTGTAGATTAGTGAGTTAGTCAGAATGTGTGTGCCCAACCCGCTTTTCGCGTGTTTAGCGAACAAGTGCAGTGTCATGAGGATTAAATCCTTCTCCCATTCACAGCCATGGTAGACCGTTGATGTGGTGTATAGCCGACCCCAGTCATTCTGCCGACAAAAATGTGGTTGTAGCCTAAGGTAATTTCGTCTCCTTTTTCTCCTCCCTCCTTCAACGGGGAACCAGTCCTAGCCTTGACGCTACTAACCAGGATGTCGCTAGTTTTAACCTGCTGACGTCCAATCACTTCAGTCTCTTCTGCTCCTCTTGTCTTCCACGCGTCTTAGCCACTACGTTTGTACACTATTAACCAGTAATCTAACACATATTCAGGTATACGATTTGCATTACATGGCTACCGTCTGGACGCCCAACCAGCGAAGCTACTCCTGGAATAGACCGTCCCAACTCAGATTGAAGTATAATCATAAATCAACCCTCTGTGGAATGGGCTATAAATCGGCTGCCATAGTTTTGCTTGAAAGCGTCTGTTCATTCGAGGGGTTGTATGTATCTAAACTGATTCAACCCTACCCGAAAGTATTTCTCACCCGGACATCTCGTAGACACATTGCTAGCAATAAATTTAGCTGTTTCAGAGGGTGCATTGTTGTATGGTCAGTTAATTCCTCTTTACAGACAAACAAAATCGCCTGATACTGCCTGATCGACAGAGTCATCGAGATGCAGGCAGCAGCCACAAGTCGAAGCAGGATCGCGTCAGTCTAAGCATCCTACCGACTGGCTACAAGGCGTCTCGGATAGTCCAGAGGTACGTCGAGCTGCTCCAACGCAAATCGACTAGCTGGCTCGATAATCAGTTCGATATCAGTGATTAGTATTAGTTTAAACTTGTGAATCTCTGGTCACACCTTCGAAATAATCGCACGATTCTGTCGACTTACTTATAACCAGCAATGACACCGTGGCACTAACCGGAGCCGCAGAACTGGTACGACCCAGGCCACCACCTCACAATCTGCGAGCTCTCAATGCTGCCTCGACGGCGACAGCAGCTGCAGCAGCAGCACCACCGATCGATCGCGAGAAACGGGACCGGGTTCTGTTCCAGGCGGTGGAGATCATATCCGATTGGATGGCTGCTGAGCCCGCCTTCATCGACCCCCAGGTAGCCTACGGCGACAAGAACATGCGTTTCATGGACCACGTGATGAGTCGGTTGCGTGAGTTCAGAGCCAAGATCAGTCCCTCTGTAATGCAGTTGCTAGAAGATGCCACCAACGCCTGTTTAAAGACCCCCGTTAAGGAAACGAGCACTCCTGCGCAGTTGAACAGCGCTATAACGCCCATAGTTGAGGAAGACGGTGCAGCTGCCAGAACTCCAGTCTCCGCTGATAAATCTGGCCGCATTGTGGTGAGTTCTGGTTTGTTTCGGATCGATAACTGCGTCTCTCAATGCCACGCCTACTTGCAAAGAAATGCGTGGGCTGTTGTTTTGTCCTCTTTATAGTCGCTCCACAATCATGGCCACTGCGTCACTTTAGGCGAGTTTTCACGTGTGGCGTTCAGGCGACAAAGCCGCCAAGAAAACTCCGTATTTTCCACTGGCAGTAGCATCATCGTGCCTAGCATCCTACAGCGAATCAGCCCGGTAGTGGCTGAAGCATTGCATCAGCACATATTTAGTCCGAAACATCCACGCCAGTATGAAGTTGACGCCGCGGTGGTTCGACGCAGACCCACACATACCACGATGCGTGGGGTGGACTTGCAGCAGTGTGTGGAGGTGGCGGGTCAGTGGGCGCAGCGTCAAGACCACGAGATCTTGGAGACGGGCGGGCAACTCACCACTTCAGCCTACCTGCGTCACCCAATTTGGGACACGCCTGAGGAGTGCAAGACGTACTGTCCGAAACTACTGTTGTTAGATTAGTCGAATGTTCTGTTTGTTTGGGGACGATTTTCACATTAACAAAGCGTTTTTATTGTTCTCGCGCATATTCTCTACCATTTATTGACATTTGCCTGTAAGCATGGTCTTGTTTTACTGGGGTGGCATATCCACTGGAGGTTCTTCTACACTTTGGTAGGTCGATTAACTTTTTTGCAGGTGACCAGTCTGCCTCAAATTGCCTTTTGTGTAGTAATTTACTGCAATGATATTAGTGCAATCCTTGTCAAAGTCGGCTGTTTACACGACTGAACGGTCATTTGTTGCATGCCTATAACTTGTGTTGATTCACTCAACTAGCAACTGTGTACCCGTGGGTAGAACTGACGCTCAGAAGTCAGCCGTTTACAAACATTTAGGTTTGCTGATCTAAAGGAAAACGGGTTTCTAGTCAAAACTCTAGCCTTATCTGATAGATATGCAAACGCCTCGGCCAGATCCACCGCCATTGGCTAGTTCAAGTGGCCGTTTTTGGCAGCTGCTGGCGTCAGTTTTGGTTAAGATTGAAGGTCTGCTAAATTGAAGTCATGTGAATTGTGCCATCTTTCGGAGGTAGCGTGAAACAAAATATATTACTGCCTGGTTCAATATCCCACTGATCAAGTTGATCAGAAAGACAACTGATTGGTGAGAGCTATCCGTGCATGATTGTTTGTCCAATCAGGTTGAAGATTTTGTTTGTATTCCAGTAACTTAGAGTATTAGTCAAAGGAGGAATGTGTCACACCAGGAAGCCAAACAAAAGCCATCGCCATGACAACACCTGTAAGGGCAATGCGTGTCTCACCGACGCACCGCCCAATTCTGAGCAATAAATATTTCAAATTGAAATGAGTAATGGAGTTTGCTAAACTGGGGCATAGCTTAGGCAACCAGGTAACAATCGGGTGATGTAAAAAGGCGTGTATCTGGTGTCACAGACAATTCACCTCTGCTCAATAATTTAGCTACCTTTAAAAAAGTTATCGCAGAGTTTTGCTCCTTTTTCAGTCTCCATTTCATATTTTGATATCTGCAGCCTCGTTCACTGCTAATGGCAATTCCAATAAACACCCTATTAGTGCTGAGCGTTTGAGCTACTGAATCGATTTCTGCATTGGGTTTGCTGATCACTCGTTCAAAAATATAATCCAATCAAATTTCGACCTTCAAAGAAACCTGGCAGGGGCTCTGCCCAGGTTGAATATTCGTAGTTTGCAATCGATTATGAACCAAAGGAGGCCAATTTTGCACATCTGTTGCTAAATAACAAGTGCCTTAAACAGTAGTGAATGGAGATCACGGCAATAATATCATGTCCTCGTACAAAGATGTTGTTTAAATATTAGTTTTAAATTACCA
>UXSR01005434.1:0-65767 GCA_900604375.1 Mesocestoides corti | reverse complement strand
CCAATTTAAAATATGAATTTTGTTCAAATTGGACGAGAAAGGGGTAATTAATTGGCTGTGTGCATCATGTCAGATTTCAATTTGTACATGGTTATGCACGATGTGACAACATAGCCTTGCCGCACAGGTTGGCGAATCGGGTCTCAATTACAATGAGTTCGCATGACGTCACATGAGACAACCGAGTTGCTTGCGAAAGTTCTCATGAAGTAGAAACTGTGGATTAATGTCTCTGGCTCCGCACCAACGCAAAACCTGATTGAGCTTAAATTCGTTGTAGAATATGTGAACGCTGGACTCTTCGACACTAAAAAGGCCCCCCTATTTTCCCACCCTAGATGTGACTCTGCACTTGTCACATAGTTATCTGCACGTCATAATTTAAAAGGTAAAACAGGCGTTCCAGATGCCTTTAGTTCCGATTGGCTCATTTAAACCAGTCGATTGAAATTGATTTCCACGTTGAAAAGCACAAATCAGCATCAACCTGTAGTGTGATTGGTTGATTTGGTTCACTTGTCATCAGGATGAGAGGGACTTCTTGTGCTACATCAACACGCTGGCATTTTCTGCCTTTCTCTTGTCCAAACTTCAAGCCTCTGAGTGTCGCAATGATCTGAAATGCGACTTCCCCAGAAGTCAAATTACGCGCCAGTTAGTTTGTAGTTCACTGCAAAGGGGAAGAAGTCGTAGTTTTTTATAATTTGCTGTTTCTTGAGGTCAGTGAACCGGCAGGACATGAGGTGACCGGCCATAAACGACACCAGAAATAGGTGAGCTATACGAATTTGAAATTTTGGTTTGTCTACCACATTAAAACCAAATAAAATTATAGCGGGAGATTAAAAGAGAATAAAATTTGAGCGAGATGAAATCATTCCCACCTTTCACCCGTTCTTGTTCCAGTCATATTTTTGAAATGAGGGAAATTTTTAGGCATCTGGTTCCTTAAACGCTGATTATTCGTAAATTTCAAAACCATCCTTTCAAACACTTTATAGTGCTCCTTTAGACCAATAGGCGTCCTCATTTTATCTGCTGCTCGTTGCGGCTTGCGCAAAGCTAAATTGGAACAGATCTCGTTAAAACCAGCATATCGATCAGAAGCCATGCCATTATCACCCGTTCAACCTTCAACAAACTCCGATGGTTTGCTTGCCTTGTAATTAAAGATTCGTCAACATTAGCCCTGATGGTAGAAAGCAGAAATTGTCACATCGACGCCTAAACACGGTACGACTGTACGCAAAATCGCAAGACTATCTGGTAATCCGCCTCACGGGTGCGCTTAAATTACATTTAAGTTTATTAAAACAGCGGTGGGAAAGATAGCCTTGAAGCGCGAAAGAAAACCTTGAAATGTCTGGAGAAATTCGAGGTGTTACAATGTCCAGAAACACATGTTTTTTAAACAAGTCCTAAGCAATGTCAGAGAGCAAAATTTGTGATATTTAAGTTGAAATATTTAAAATTCTAAGAACGTAAATTGTAAGCAACTAAAAAGTGCGTTTGATTTGCTGATTTTGCCAGATTTAGACTTAATGAATCTTTAAATGATGTATTCTAAACTGACATTAATGCAATTTAAGGCAAAAGTTACATTTTTTGATTTATCTAAAGTGTTTGGAAAATAAGTTTATGGCACCACATTAAATGTTAATAAAATCAGATTTTTAGCCTAGTATGAGAGAACGAGACTTGCGTAATACGCATTTTGCAAGAAAGCATAACCGATACAGGTCGCGTTTGTTTAAATTAACTAAATTTATGCGGTGGCTCAAATTCAGGTGCATCTAAACAGAAAGATGCTGTCTAATTTTTCTGCTCAAATATCTTAAAAAGAAGAATCGATCGAACGAGTTTTAAGCAAAGTTTGATGAAGGTGAAATGTCAAAGGGTTCAGAACTTCCTTTCATTGAAAATGACTATGCGTTGTCCAAAATTTGACATTTTCTGAGGGTCAATCCAACTTGAGGTAAACAGATTAGTGGTCTTTGACCACGGGGTATTTTCAAAACTTGAAACCCTTGGTAAACAACGGAACTAAAATTAATGAATCGCGGCCCATTTTGAAGTCAGCGCTCTTTAGCGCGTTTGATCTTCCGGACATTCAGTAAAAGACAATTAGCAACGAACTTGTAAAGTCAACGAAAAATTGCATCATTTGTTAAAGTAATCACATTGTCGTGGCAAATCCAAGTCCACCTCCGATCGATATTCAGGTAGATCACACACTCTATTCTCATTGGCTACGTGCTAGGTGGATGACCTTGGCCAGCTAACCGTGACGCACACATTATTTTCATTAAACAAATAAACATGAGTTTAATTGGACGTGGCGTCGTTTTAACCAGCATCTTTGTATGGTAATGAAAAATAAAAATTATGTAGTAACCACAAACTACGACTGCAGAATGCTTATTCTCATATTTTAATCGCTTGGCGGAAGTGTACACCGGAAACACGGGGAGCTTAAATGGATAGCCGGAAAGGTTTTAATGAATTGTGTTCAAATAAACAACTTTCCGTCTAGGGGAATTTATCATAAGCAAATTGTCCTTCCCTATTCAAAAAATCGCACCCTTGTCCTGTCTGTGTTAGTGTGCTTTGTGCTACCCAATTTAGCCAAAGGCGTTGGAAACGCGGCTAAATTAGCATGCCAATTATTTGCCCATCTTTGGCAACTGTCGCACCCGTCAAACACCCGTGAATAGCATTAACAGTTGTGTCGTTAAAATGGGCGTTGCATTGTGGGATAGCAATAACGCTCGCGCGCCTCATGCAACTACGTGATCAGGCACACACGCATCACGAAAAGGCACCACAAGCAGCCACAATTTCCCACAAAATGTCGTGCCAGCTCCCGTGCATGAGTAATCATTCATTTGAAAGCAGCCCTGCCAGTTCAGAAGCTGTTTCGCGACTGTCGTTTAACATATTTTAAGAGGCAATGCACGACCGCATTAGAGATGCCATTTGGTAAAAATGCCCCACCACGTAATTGGGTTTGAAGTACAGACCACTCTCGTTTTATGGCTAAGTTTTTAGTGTTTTGTTTGCACTATCTTGCAGCCCTGCTTGTTAACAGTCCGCAACAACCTGAGAAGAAGGACAAGTGAGGTGGCAACGGCCACAGCAGTCTATTAACATCACGCCAGCCAAGCGTGTCTTCGTGTACGGCTGAATTCGCTCTAGTAATAGGTGATGGCTAACAGCAACCAATGAAAAATAGGGATGAATTGTTGCCTCTGTCAGGTCAGTACACTCACACATGATATTTTACCACAAACATCCCCCTCCCAAAGAGTGTTCGCCGTGAGACACAGTTAATTCTCGAAAATAATCGAACCAAATCAGCAAGGCGCACAAAGAATCTTAGAAGTCGGTTTAAAGGGTGGGATGTGGAAGAGTGCAGTGCATGTTCGTCATTGCGTGGATACAAGGAAGGGGCATTACTGTCTTCCGTAAAAACACCTTTAAAACTATCTGCGTCCACAGTATCTTACGATCAGTTTCTGTCAATGGTAAAGAAATTGTCCACAACAAATTCAAATTCTGTGAAAATGTACAAATGAGCTGCCCATACTCGCAGTCCCGTAAAGGCACGGTTTCAGGTGAGGTAAGGTATCACGGAGATTACCCGCGGTGACGTATCGGGTTTGCATGAAACCACAGGTATTGAATGCTAATGTCCACACACCGCCTAAAAGGGAGAAAAGATATTCGAGGTCTTAATGTGCCACGTTAGAGGGACTACGAAGGGAACAGCTATACCGCGACGCTTGCAAATCACATCCATGATGTGGTCACCGATGACGTTCATAACGATCTTTGCTCACGATAGATGTTGTTTCATTGAACCATAATATTTTTAACATTCTGGAAAATGAGCACTTTAATTATTTCTAAAATATAGCAGTAATTCCGTGAACCTCTAAAAACTACCACGTAAAATTAATAAATCCATCTTATGTGAAGACAAAGCTCCGTGCGAAAATCACGTTCAAAATTCTGACCCAATGGTTTAACTGTTGCCCGCAATTGGTAATAACATTATACATTATTAAAACTCACCGATTTCTGATGCGTTAATGTCCGATCACTACCTCACCTGCCAGGTCACTGACCTATTAACTACCAAACTCGTGCTTCACTTATCAGCAAATCTTGCAAGTTAACTGGCATGAAAATTGCTTTTTTGGAGCCATAGAAGTTGCAATCTTCGCAATGAAAAAGAAGACAACAGGAAGACACGCTCGAATGTTGTAGCGCACAGTAAAATGTGTTAGTCTACGCTGCAACCAATATCGATTGAAAGACTAGAGGTTCAACTAAGCCAATCGGAATTGACGGCGTCTATTGCGTCCTTTGCACCTTTTAAAACATCATTTGCAGAATCACACTGAGGGTGGCATAGTAATGTCTTTAATAGTACTGTAGTGGGCCCCAGCATGGGGTCTTGAACCGTGCCGGGGCCATAGAATTAACCCTGGCCCGATTACTTTTCCCTGATACCCGCAACGGAGAAAAAGAACGAAAAGGACGTGGACACAAGCGTTTACTTCAGAGCTCAACCACGTTGGTGTCGTTGTGTCGGGTGTGGGGTTTGCGCGTGAGTATTTATACCTCGGATGTGTGAGTCATACATGCACTAACATGGAGACCTAGGTGTGAGGATAATCTTTCGCGCGAATGAGGGGGGAGTTGAGGATCCGCGAGGCTGGTGACATGCCGTGAAAAGGGGAATCCTGTGTCGGAGGTGGAGCGACCGGATTAAGGGGTGTGAATAAACACGTTTCACAACAGTACAAATTAATGATGTCAATGTCTAAATGCACAGCGTCCGCATAGTCTGCAGTGAACACAATTCCACAATGAAGTCGTTATTTGCAGTTACAAAACGCGTTTAAATGTGAATATAGTACGAAGCCAGAGACGTTATTTCATCAGTTTCTACTTCATGAGAACTTTTGCAAACAACTCGGTTCTCTCGTGTGACGTCATGCGGATTCATTGCAACTGAGACCCGATTCGCCAACTTGTGCTGCAAAGCAGTGTAGTCACATCGTGGATAACCTTATTCAATTTGAAATCTGACATGATGCACACAGCCAATTAATTACCCCTTTCTCGTCCAATTTGAACAAAATTCATATTTTAAATTGGCTTTCGAGTTAGATGAAGCAGAAGGAAATTGGTCCTGTTGTGGCGGTCAGTGTTAATCGTGTTTTTGGTGTTTCGAAACAGCTGCACCAAATTTGCTGCAGTTTCCCGACAAACGGTTGCATTCCTCTTAACGAAGGCAAATTTATGCACCTCAGAAATGCCTTCAGATTGCGCACTTATGGCTCTAAGGGTACCCGTTAGACACGTTTCTTAATGGGTAATTTTAAATGTTGAGATCTGAGGTGACACGAGCTTACTTAATCCCAGCTTCACTGAAACAGACGACATGAAGTAACCAAATTCGTCTGATAACTCAACCATTGTGAGATGCTTGGGCAACCTCTGAAATGTAAGAATTTCCCTTAAAAAATTGATTTAACAACAGTCAACAACTGACCAGGTCTTCGTGTTTGATGTGGTCTCGGTAATTCAAAATGTATATTTAAATCACATCCTTATGCGAAACATGGTACCGTTGCTCTACTCTACATTCATTGCAGTTTAAGGCACATGCTACTTCGCAACAGATGTACAAAATTGGCTTCCTTTGGTTGATAATCGGTTGCAGAGCCCCTACCAGGTTACTTTGAGGGTCGAAATTTGATTGGATTATATTTTTGA
Source organism: Mesocestoides corti (assembly GCA_900604375.1). Classification (NCBI taxonomy): domain Eukaryota; kingdom Metazoa; phylum Platyhelminthes; class Cestoda; order Cyclophyllidea; family Mesocestoididae; genus Mesocestoides; species Mesocestoides corti. The sequence continues at coordinate 59,980 of UXSR01005434.1, read as the reverse complement.
ACGGGTGATCAGCAAACCCAATGCAGAAATCGATTCAGTAGCTCAAACGCTCAGCACTAATAGGGTTTTTAAAAAATTCCCAGCATGTTACTGTCATTGGCACTGGCATTAGCAGGAGACGAGGCTGCAGGTATCAAGACGGTATTATCTCACATTTGCATGTGAAAACTTACAATATTCCTGGGTAACGTAAACAAAAAACATGAAATAGGAACTGAAAAATTTTTGCCACATGGTCAAGGAGGTTTTCGGTAATTTTCAAATCACCCCTTTTTATAAAAAAAAATGTAATTTTGTTACATTAAGCGGTAAGGAGGACAAGTCTGATTATTCAGTATTTGCACTCAAGCTAAAAAATATTATGAAAATTGAATTTGTGGAGTGGGAGAAATCCAAAGGGAATGCTGGTTTCCGTGTGCCCGGCATGAACCAATCATTTTCAAGTACGGCCAATTTGGGGTGACGCCCACTCTGAAGCATACTGTGATTAGTGCAAAATAATTTGTGTTTTGTAGCATCCAAGCTCTTAAATGAGTTGATGTTTGACCGACTAAGGGGACATTGGCCGATGAGTTGGAAGCGAGTGAAGAAAAAGCTTAATGAGAATTCGCATATCATTTGTGATGTGTTTGTGGGTGTGTTTTGCCAGCTGGACTAGGTCTGGGAGTTTGTTGGAAAACATTGAAAATTGCGAATTTATAAAATCCTGTTTCTTAAGGGTTCCATAAATGGCTCAAAAGTTGAAATTACTGAAAGCTACAGAAGTGAACAACGTCCATTTGTATTCGCCTTGATCAGATGGCGTGAATTTATCACTGATCACCTGCATAAATGCATTTACGATTCTGGTGAAAAGTGTTAACGCTGTGTTCACCTAACCTACCACGGGTTGTCAAATAGTTTACAAATAGACCAATTAAATTTGATGTTTTATTCAATGTCATCACACGACGGGGAATCGTTTCAACCACAGCTACGATTTATTTTAGGACATTTCGTACTTTAGACTGATCTAATTGGCTCCAAAGGTGTCACATCTCCATCTTAAATTTTATTGGATGAAGGGCTTAGAACGAGCACCTCGTTTCCGAAAGCACATGCCACCGCAGTTAGGTATTCCATGGAGATTAGAATTGTACACAAGTTGGCACACGTGTGAGCTGCTGACTGATTTGCGTGGGTTATTCATGTCAATTCTTGAACGCAGGACGTTTGAAAGGCTATAAAGGCTTATTTGCGCATTTAACAGTATTTCTGCAAGTGATGCTAAAGAGATGACAAGATTTCGGTCGATTTGCTTCTGGAATTGGCATTGTGTCTCACGTTAGTTTTCTGATTACTAGAGCTTATTTCAAACGCAAATACTTTGTCAGTGTTTGATTGGGTGTTACCGCAACAGTCCTGATTCACGAATTTCTATTCCAATTTGAAATTCAGTCAAATTGGCACCAATACCAAGCAGAAGGCCTTTCAAGTGTGAAATTATTTTGTGGTGTGAGTCAGCTGATACTATAAAAAATTTTACGTTGGTGTAGACTAGTAAGGCAACACTGAAGTCCACTGAATGCCTCTAAGCATGGATTATCTTACAAGGCACTATTAATTAGCTGAATTATGTGTTTTCTTGAAAACTACAAGTTGGCTTTTCTGTGACTCAGTTTTTATTCGGTTGCTATCTTATTATTACAACTCCCAAGGTCACTAATAATTAGAAGCAAAGTACCCATTTACTTTGCAAACTCCAGCTTAAGTGTGTGTGGGAATTTTTCATACTTTGATTGTAGACGCAAGTAGTTGCACAATCACAATGATTTCCTGACTCTCACGAAATTCGACAACAAAGATTTTTAAAGAGCGCTTATCCACTTGTTAGATTTGAAGTGTGTTTCTTAGTCAATTAGACCGTAGTCATTGTATTAACCCGTAGCCAATGAGAGTGTTGTTCGTGATACGCTGGAGTATCGATCGTAAATACTTATAGGCTAACTTCGAACAGAATTGCCTCAAGCTGATTGGCGTCTATGACTCACTTTTACTTTTTATTGGTCCAAACGCATAGCCAATCACGCATAGCCAATCAAAAACTTCCACACACTCACATGTAATGACACATGCACACATGGCAAATAAATCGTTTCGTTCGCCTTCTCGCGCTATGAGAAGACATGACGAATTGTTTAAATTCCCTTTGAGAGGCACCATTCAAGATCCAGCAATATCGAGTTAGTTGCATAATTTAGAGATTCTGGGAGATTTCAATTACGAATAGACCGTTTACTTCAAAATAAGCGTCTTGCAATGGACGGAAATGCTGCTAGTCTACAGATGGGCAGCCGAAAATTAACCTTTCAAAAAATCAGCTCATCGATAGGTAGGTTAGTAATAATGAAATACGCCTTGTGACTGCGATTACAAACCACATCGTCATTTGAGCTGTCAGTAAACTCAATTCCCGCTGTTGAAGTAGGCCATCAACAGCTTAGGCTATGCCGGTAAATACTACTGATTTAAATGAAAGTTTTTTTCTTAATTATGAATTTAAACTTGTTAGGAAGACTGTTGGATAATGATGGTGATGGGGCGGTTTTGTGGAATTTTACGCGTTGGCGTTCCCATTTGTGATAAGAAAAAATCTTCACACATATTCCAAATGAAGTCAACAAACGCACAAGTCACATGCCCGAGTTGATACAATCATTGTGATCTCACAGTTATTAGACAAACACTTTCCCCATAGTTGATTTCGAGATCACAACGCAAAACGAAATGCGCACTATCAATTCCAGGAAGACGGTGTGTGCAGGTCCTAGCGAATCCACAGGCACTTAGAGGGAGATTTCGCTGTATTTGAAATCATTTCCGACTTATGCGAGCAATTTGTCCACATCGTGTAATTGATGTACTTAAACTTTGTGTAGGAGGGTACGCCACGAAGGTATGTAGTAATTACAAGTATCCCGCACCCCTACTGTGGAGGTAGGCTCGTTTCAAAATACGCCAGATCTTGTCCTGTTTCAGCGTGAAATTCAGGAATCGAAATTCAGTGGGTCCCATTCTTCTTCGCCCAGAAAGACACGATTTCAACCAGAAAAACCGGTTACAGATTGCTTTTATGGGGGTTATTGAGTTAAGTAGGACAGTTTCTACAAACATGGAATTCATGATTCACGTTGGCCCAGCAGACAACACCTGCAAATTTCTGATCTAATGTCAGCCCTCAGAAAAACTAAACGTTAAGAAAATTCGTGGCTCTAGATAGTGTCAGCAAAGCCAGACAACCTCCCCAAGCGAACAGAGCGCCAATTTGACTAGTTGACATTAAAATCCTCGGAATTACACTTCGTGTTACGTATATTTCTTCTTAGTGTTGGCGTAATTCCAACAAAGAGATAGGTGTCTTTTGGTATAAAAAGGGAAACGTAGGTGAGAAGAGCATGAGAAGACATTAAATATTGTCGACCTGTCGGTTCATTCACAGCCTTTTTGCAGGGGCATTGGGTCGCAAAACGCTAGACGTGAATGCCTTCAATTCACTGATAATAGAGAGTGGTGGATAGGGGTGAAATGCACTACCGTAAGGCTTCGTCACGGCTGCTACGCACTGGAAATACCTTCGTGGTAAACTTGCTTTGCAAGGATGTCCCCAGTTGAGTAAGTCTGTGTGCCCGACGAGACAAAACTCTCACCTGGGGCTGCATTTGACCCCTGCGCATGTCCAGCGTCTGGTAAACACGAGGAGATACTGGGAATATCGGACATGGTGTTCAGATCCGAGCTGCTGCGGTCACTGTGTTCACCACCTAGCTCATCATCGTCGCTGTCCGCAATGTTCTCCGGCTCTTGCAAGATGAGCAGCTTATCTGTACCGGTGGTGTCAAGCCGAACGACATTGAACTCAGGGTCAATAAGAAGCTTTTCGAAATCAGGCGCAGCATTGTAGTCGGCGGTCGGCGATTTCTTCACGGTGGCATCCTGAACGCCGGAATCAGAGTTTTCTTCTGAAGATGAGGGACAATGCTCGGTTGGCAGAACAAGTCCTGAGAGCTGAGCTGCCAAAACGTCGGACTCCTTCCACACGTGGGTGGCACGCCATTTAGCGCGAGATTCTTTCGGCGCAAGAATCGCATTAAAGTAAAGAGTCTCGCCAACCTAAATAAAGACGGAGAATTTTGTGTGCCAAAGATACAAAATGGTGAATTTACTCTCGGATTAACCATTTTTGCGGCTTATGTTTTTTGACCAACCAACGATAAAATTAGCGAATTCTCAAAACCTAGCCGTGTAAACGCGAAAGCACAAAGTAAATAGGACATATCTGCATTGGGAGGAAGGTAATCAGCCACCTAAACAAGTGAATATATCCCACCCTCAACACTTAGGATGACTACAGACACGATCTTTCAGAAAAAGTACCAACACATCTTAACTTACCGTAAAGTGCTTTGTCAAATTTTCGACATGTTTGAACAGAGACCGGTCAAAAAAGACATGTTCATGTTGACCAAGATCAATGATTCCCCAGGATTTGGCTACGCAATAAGCGACACCTTTCCGATTAACAAGCGATAAGACGTTACTGTCGGTACCCGTAGAGTCCACAATAACAAAAGTTGTGTTCGATTTATCCAGCAATTTGTTTTTGCACGCTAATTCATCGACTTCAAAAAGTTGGGAAAATTTCGAAAGGAATTCCGTAACCTCAATTTGAGTCCAGCCGGTGGCATCCCTGACGTTCTTGGGTGCCGAAATAAGCTCTTGCATCAAAGTTTGCAAAGGAACGCCCCGTTTCGATGAACCGCCAAATTTGTTGAGCGTCTTGCGTAGCCACATCACAGCAACGTAGTCGAGTACCGATATGAAAATAGTAAATGGCGATTTCTGTTCACCCGGGGACACTGACGAAGACTGGTAATGTGCTGGGTTTTGACTTGATTGCAAAGTCAGTGGGTGTATGTTTAAGTAGTCTGATATGCCAATAGCTCCATGAACTGCACATGGAGGTGACGGAATAAGCATTGACTGGGGTCGATTTCGTCTAGAAGCACTCTGTCGAAAATGCGACGTCGGGCGTAAGAGGAGGTTAAGTTTAAGATCATCACGTAGGCTCACTAAGTCACCTTGAACCTCAAAAACACGGGGATGACGCAATAGGAAAGACATAAAATCCGACTGCGGCCCAACAACTGCTCGAATTGAAGGGGACGCTTGAGAAAGGTGGCCTGCCAGACTCTTTATGGGGATCCACGTCTCATTTCGTCGACTAATCTGTCGTTGAAAATACTTAACAGCCTCAGTTTCAGCAGAAAAAGTTTGCGATTGGAGCAAAGGTGGCGGATACACAGTTGCAGGTGTAAGTTGGATCACAGTGTTAGAACCGGTAGGAACAAGAACGCTAGGGTCGGCGGTTTGCAGGTCTTTCAGATAAACGTAATTGTTGTGAATTTCGAATAGTACGTGTTGTGATAGCACAAATGACTCAAAGTCAATATAATTATTCCATATATTAGGAAACTGCAAAAAGAAGCAGCGCCAGGCATCTTCAAGTGAAAGAACACCATTATTCTGCATGACAGCCTCCATTAAAAACAAAGAATAAACTTCAGACATTTTAATCAATGTTAAGAACCAGATAAGATAAAAACATGCAACAAAGCGACAAGAATAATTGTCAAAATCAAATTGCCTCAATTATCGTGCCTGCGAGTCATTTGATTGGTTTAAATCAGGAAACCAATCACATAGCAAATTGGCTTAGTGTTGAAGGCACTTTAAAAAAGCGTGCGTTATCAATTTGGTAATATTTGTTCCGGTTAATCACTCATACATTTTTGAACTTCTGTGGTTGTTCGAGGACCTCTGTCTCACTGGTCCTAATTATTTGAACAAAGTAGGAGTTCATTGCAGACGAATATGTAATGAGACTGCGCATCAATACGGCAGCATTTTCCCAGCGCCCCGAAATGAGATTATGGCATTCAAGTGTAATAATAGGTTTTGATATCACAAATTTGCTAAGTGAAAAAAGCTTTAAAATTATCAGTAAAAAGAAATAACAAGTAACTATTTTGTAGGGAACTCATAAGGTAATGTTTAATTTATCGACAGGTTTCTTTATAATTACTTGGCAGAGCTGCACGACTTAGCACAAGCTCCTTATTTACCTTAACACGATAGAAAACAGAGCAAAATTTATTTAATTCCACAAGTATAATATGACAGTTCCTGTTTTAAATGATAACAATAGAAACAGCCTTCTGATGTAATTTTTAGTTTTGGTGCAGTTTATCTGAGGACCAGTATTTCAATATAAGGAGCTGCTGACGCACGAATGCTTTGATATAGTTTCTGACAAAGTAGTTTACGGCAGCATTGACTAGATCGTCTTATTTAAAATTCATTAAAATGGAATAATCGTGGTGAGATAAATTGTATTATCGTTAACGGGTAAAATTTACTCGTAATGTGTAAATTACAACAAGATGTAAAACGAGGAAAACGGAAACTTAAATTAAATTATCTGATTAAGTAGTACACAAAAAATTTAATCGATTTTAGTGTTGCTGACGGGCTGAACAGGATTTGCAATTAAAGGCAGCCCTTTAAAATTTTTTTTCTGCATAACTCTGAAACTTTTTTAAATTTATGAAAAAGACAATTTTGTGAACAATGCTGATTTTTCTCTAAATGACTTTGACGTAAACTTGAGATATGTTGCGGATGATGTTGTTTAACCTTTCCTCAATGGGTCAAATTAAGTAAAGCGGATCTGTAAAGATGGTATGTGTTATCGTTTTATATTCAACATTTTGAAATGCAAATTTAGAGCATGGGCTTTATCATATTTTCACGTTTTGGCATAATTTTTAATGTTTCGTTAACTAATATTTTGTACCGCTAATTCGTTTTTACTTGAAAGACACCTATTTGCATATGCTTGCGTTTTTTCTAATTTGAATGGTTTTATTTGACATTTCTAAGTGGTCTTTTCCAATTTTTTTAGTTTTTAGTTTTTAATTTTTGCAATGTGTGCATCGGTTGGACTTTCTTTTTCTTTATCTTGGCATTATACGTTAAAAACTCGTTTTGATAATTTACTCTATCGTATTGGCTGCTATCTGTTTAAGACAAATGATTGTCAGTGTACTTATTTATGATTTCATCTGGTTTTGCTTGCATGAAATATTCTAGGTTAAGCAACATTTTTTTGCAGCTCACTGCAGCAAGCATGTTTGGCATTTAAAATTTCATCGATAAGCTGCCCTGAAAACGTGCTCTTTTGTTTTTTATCTCTCGAAAACTTTTTAGTGTGTTTACTGTTGGTACTTTTGCATACTGATTTTTAATGATAATATGGAGTTTGTGTATTTGATGACACCTTGGCCTTTGTCACACGGAACATTGATGGTTAGTCTGTCATTAATATTCGCAAATATATCGTTGTTTCTAATTCAGATGAAATATTCATCCACGTATACGATTGATGTGTAGAGCGTTTTGAGGCCTGTGTTAGTTTGCCTTACATTGAGATCATCATAATTCGTTTACTCTTAATTTGTTCTTTTAGAAAACGAATTTTTGAATTTTGCATTTGGAAATATAATAATGCCTGGATTCGTATGTTCAGCTTGTGGTCAGAAGTGTCTGACCCCATTTTACCGTTTAAAGGAGGGAAATTTTCATCAGAATTGTTTTCGGTGCTCTGGTATACTCCCAATATTTGACATTAAACCTCGTGGTTCCCTTCAGTTTGTAATATAAGCCTTGAGGAAAAAGCGTATTTCGTACAAGATAGCAAGCTCTTATGTTATGCTGATTTCAAAAACCAATTTTATTGCAAATGCAGTGCCTGTGATGCCATAATCAGCGGTGAAAGGGTAATCACACCGAGTGGAAAGTTCCATCGACACTGTTTTCACTGTTTTAAATGCGGGTAGGTGCGTTGTATTAAGAACACAGGCGTTATTTGCTTAGCATTAATTTTAAACCTGAGAGTAAGGTTGTTTTCACGAGGAACAACTTTTACTGCTCTGAATGTTCCCGATCTGCTAAGGAGAAGGGCTGCAAATTTCAAGCGACTGATAAAGCAATGGAATGTGATTCAGCCCGAGGTAAAAATGTTTAATTTGTCTATTTTGTATTCGCTCTCTTTTGAGACCGATTGAACAGCAATGTGGTCTTTTGCGCATTTTAGTCAGTGACCTAATCGTCTTGGAGGAGGTTACCGTTTTGTTTGTCGATATTTACTAATGGACGTTAAGAGTGCGCTTTTTCGGCACTGAAAAGGCACATTTTAAATTATGTGAAGTTATACTATGGTTGGTCACATCGGTCAAAAGCAACGGCAAATGTTAGGTGTTTTTGACCTTACATCGGCAAGGCTAAAATATTCAATTGTGACTTTGTTAAAGACAGGTTTTGATACGTATAAAGTAGGTTTAAGAGGGATTAACCTGAATAATGTGGTTTTCAATATTGACTATGAACTTTTAGACTAACTTAAGACAAGTCTTAACTCACTGCATAGTGGATATTAGATATGCGTGAATTTCGGACCACAATTTCAATTCAGATTCTCAATTGCTCTTTTGAAAGAGCCGTATAATTGCTCTTTTACAACGAATAAGTAAATAGGCAAGTGAATAGAAAAAGATGCACTGACGAGACTTGAACTCGAGCCACTAGTAAGCTCTGACCTCTAGGACGTTGACACTTGCTCGGGGAACCTGTGAATCGATTTTCTGGGAAACCAAGGCTTTTCTGAAGACAAAATCCTCTTCAAAATATTTGAGACTCCAAAATCCGCTCTTAGCTAGACTAAGCCCAATCAGCAAATCGAATACGCAACACGGCTCACTAATTGGCTGTAGCTTAAAGTGACCGCCAAGCGAATGTCCACACGAGTGAAACAGCAGTAGCCAATCAAAGCCGCGATAACATATTGACGTCAGTTAGATGATATTGAGCATCTTGATAATACAACTCTCACTTAACCCATTTTTATTTTAGGGATAAATAAAAGGCTTCAAAGACTGATCAAGGTAAGATTGTAACGTGACTCTTTTTATCAAAAACGCCCATTTAATTCGGGTTTGTATTTTCCAAGGTCTCAGGCATTTCTGTGCCGGAAGAATTTACAGATGAACTTAAAGCAAGGTTAGCAGGTAACAGCTAATCGATTTCCTGTAAAAAATGCCACAAGTGCTGGTTTTCCGATATCGTGTCTAGCGTTATTGTAGATTTGAAGTTGTTTTTGCAAAATTTAAGTGGTTTCCACTGGACGTGAAACACAGTAAATTGGAGATGTCATTAAAATAAGAGAGGCTGATTCGTTGATTTGATACCTCTATCACGCGGGTGTCGCGCCACTGGGTGTCTGACTCATGACGTTGTTGACCTATACAATTTGAGTGAATTTGTAAAAGTTCAAACAACCGCATGGCCAGGTGAATGGACGGTGGTGCATGAGCTTACGGTCGAGAATGGCTGACAGACATGGCGTGTAAGGCGTGGGACAGTGTGTCGGAAAATGCGGTGACCTGATTAGTAGATGTGAACTAGCAGAATCCACTGCAGGATCCCATGACGCATCAAGTCAGCTGATTGAAGCAGCTTATTGTGGGCCCTAGCATGTATTCTTGAACCACGCCGGGGCCACGGAATTAACCCTGGCCCGATTACGTCTTCCTGATACCCGCGAAGAATAAAAAGATAGGAGAGGACGTGGACACAACCATTTACTTCTGAGCTCAGCCACGTTGATGTCGTTGTGTCGTGTTGGCGCGTGTGTATTTATGCTGCGAAAAGGGGAATTCTTGTAGGAGGTGGAGCGACAGGATTAAGGGATTGAATAAACACGATTCACGACAAGTTCTTAACTAAGTTAAGGTTGTTTCTCGCAATGGGAAATTCCAACCAGAGTCTGTTTTGGCTAATTCCTCATTGCCGAAAATTAGATCATTTTCAGTGAATACGGACACGATAGTAATGAAATGCTTTTCGCCAAATCCAGTGCAGTTCAAGGCCGTGGAACGGCACATTGTCACGAGTTCCCGAAACGAGAATGGTGAGACCCCCGTAGAGAATGAGCACACTGAAGACGCGGTTTCTCTACAGCCTCCAATTAAACCGAAACGTCAGACATTACCGCCATACCAGTACAAGTCATTTCAGCATTCAGCCCCAGTCCCCAGGCTTTCCCAACCCTTAGCGTCAGTCGTGCTTGCCGAAGACATGCCATCCACTCATGACGCGGTCTCCAGATCCGTTTTGAACAAGCCTGCTAGAACGTCGATTCCTGCTGCTGAGGCGTCTTCTCCACCATCTAAGCCGTCGATTCCCACGGATGATGAAGCTGCAGGTGAGAATTCAACTAAACCATCCGAAGATTTCACCAGCCCGAACTCAGGTAGGTTTTTACGCTCGCCATACTCACTTCCAACACAGTTAGACGTACTGATATTTTTTTCGAAATATATCCCAGCCACACAATCGCCCACAACTTCAGCTGAGAAGAAAGGAGAAACCGAGGAACATTCGGTCATTTCGACTACACAAACCGCTGGGTCTTCAGTGGTGCCGAAAGAACAACTTCGCAGCATACACTCACACAGAGCGGCTGTAAGCTCCCAGAGAAAACGATTCCTACGAACACCCCAAAAGTCCAGGATGATTGGTGAAAGACCCAAGGTCACTGCTTTAGTACAGGTGGGCCGACCTTGACTAACGTTTTGAAAAACAAACCGCCATTAACTCGAACACCTTAGTTCGTCCAATGTTTAACTAGGAACCCAGTCAATGTATCCATCCGCAAAGAACTTATCTCATTCGGGGACTGGGACTCAATCTCCCAGGCATTCAATTGTTGGCGCTGATTTCCAATGAAATATTAATAGTTTTTCGGATGTCCTAAAATTCACCAGATAATGGCGAAAATTCAAAAAATCGACAACTTTAAGAATTGCTACCAGGTTATCGTGACAAACAAAGTACTTGCTACATAGAAAATTCTATACAACCTTAATCGCCGTTGGGGGTTTCGTCTTGTGACTTATTGCACCAAACTAAGAGGGTTTTATCTTGTTTGAAGGCCTATGAAAAAATTTCGAATCACGGTAACAATCATCCAGCCGACACCATGGCGACACCCTCATCCAGTGCGCACGTAATCGCAACCGACGGAAATTCGGTTCAACGAGTCGATTACGACTCCACACAATCAGCATCCCAACAGTCGACTATGGCGTCGCCGACTACGGCGACTGAGGACAATCCTGATACCTCGCTTCTCCGTACTGTCGATCGAAAATACAAGGTCAGTCAAGGGAACGAAGAGGCCAGTGATCAGGCCCCGCATTCCCAGGAGTCCACAAGTGAGTTTCAGATCAGTGGGGGAGATTTCACCCCCGCCATCATCGCTTAACTTGACTGCTCTCCGATCTCTTATGTAGGCATCTAATAGACTGCCTCTCAATGACATTAACAAATGCGCATTTTGTACTATACACCACATTTACAAACTGAGGTCCTTCGAACTAGTAAAGTCACGATGAGGCGTTTCACTGACAACTCAGTGTGCCTCTTCTCTAGGCGCCAGCGGAAGGCTTCTACCTCCGTTCATTTTCGTCGGTGTGGCCCTTATACCAACACTGCTGTACTTCAAGTTTTCGCTGCTGGATGAAAACGTGGACTGGCTGGACGTTGTTACAGAAATCTGGACGAAGGCAGCTTACGGTCTATTGATTCCATAACATAGGGTGGATGCTTTTCTGAATAAATGTAAGACGACGTTGTGCCACACGGAGTACCTTGTCTCTAACATTAATAATAACGTCGAAATGTTGGATGACATCACACCAGCAGCTTGTGGCAGACTAAAGCTTACAACAGATGGCATTGAAACACGGTTTTCTCCTTTACTGATCAGCGCAGTGACGTTCTTCTGCCAGCGGCAATTCCCACCAGCCGCTTTTCGTGCTAGTACGTACCACCGAAGCACCCCCAACCCAACCATTAAAACCGCAAGGTCTACACGACTAAAGTAATTAATAATTGCGTAAACCGCAAAAAACCCACGCGGCCTCTACCAATAGGAAATCAGGGTGGCGACTAGGCAGGCCCAGAAAGCCCATGCCCGTGGTTACTACAACTCAGTAGTGGAAAATCGCGCTATACGCGGCTGCAACAAACACACCGCTAAAGCACAAGCGACCCCACACGTTTAACAGTGTGGCACCAGCAACCGCTTCATATCCTAAACGACACTTCTGAGGCAAACAAATGGAAAAACCAAGGAACAGACCACAAGCTGTTTTTGCAAAAAAAAGCATGGCTAACTGATAAAAACCGCGGTTTACTCCATAAAATCATGGTCAGTATAACTATCTCCGAGTTTTAACGTTAAGATCAGAAATAAACGCCTGACAGAAGACACAAAAGTTAAAGAAACATAAGTCCACAAAATTTATTTGGCAATTAGCTTTCGTCATCAGTCTCCTCGGTGTCGAAGTTGAAGAACTTCAACTCGTACGTGGTTTTGCTTGTAGCAATGACATGAAGGTAGTCACGAAGGTTATGAAGTTTCAAAAAACGCTTCGTGAGGTACTTTAGATACCTAAGCAATATGGAAATAAACGTGTAAAGCAACTCACCTTTTTGAGAAAGGAATGGAAGCGATAACGTGAATGGTTGACTTTTCACGTTCCACATGAACATCTTTGCCGAGATTTCGGACCTTGCCATCGACTTTAATGTGTTCCCTCAGGTACTTTTCCTACAGGCATGACAACGTGGTGGATTAGGGAAGGTGGCCCTAATCTGCAGTAAGACACTGCACACGCCACTGATGTAAACTTACGAAAAATGCGAAGTCAATAATATCTTTGTCCACAACTTCCGCCGAGCACTGAATCGTAAACCTTAAGGGTTGCTTTTTTGATGGCCCCTTAACGGCGGGTTTCTTTGCAGCTTTCACGACCATGGCGAGCACAGGCGAATTCCAACTGACGCGCTCTCAGTGCTTAATTCATCAAAACAATTCGATTTTTTGCTTCATAGTTCTCAAAATGTCTATAACTCTGTTTAATCTACATATTTGCTCATTAGTTACGTACGTTGTTTAATGAATTAGTTTTGGTCATTATAGCTCAAATTTCATCGTAAACACGATTACCGGTGTATTCGAATTAGCTCTAAATTTATTAATTGTCAGTCTTTCAGGTTGCTGTGCAAAATGGACTTTTACGTCTTTAGGACCTAAACCTTTGACCAAATGTGACTTTCTGCTTTTCTATTTATTCTATATTTATTCCCCAATTACGCTTCTCTTGTTCTACCCAAACATGGCCCAACGATTTTAGCAACAGCATACTTATGATAGTTCGCGTTCTTATTATTTTTAGTTGACAGTAAAACATTTTTTAGACTGCTAGAGTTTTTTCATATATTTTAGCTTCAAAAATATCTACTTTCAAAACTGAACGGACACGTAATTAGCATACTTTGCCTTAAATGTGAATGAAGGCCTTAAAGTTGTAATGCAATGGTTTTTGCTTAGAAACCTGTTCACGTTTAGCATTTTAGCTTTTGGTATTAATGAATAAAATACAAATTGTCCACTACCTTGGTTTTTACAAAATATATATTTGGTCAATGTTTTTATAAAAATGTATGATGTTAATTACCAAAATAGGAACCACACTGATTAAAATAGTTAGTCTAGGCTGTCTGACTGGTCTGGATTGACACGATTTCGCGAAGTCGCCCATAAATGGCATGCGTTTAATGAGTATTAAATGACATTTGAAAATGTAATCAAACACACAAATTCGACGAATTGGCATACCATAATTCTACTTTTCCTGTTAACCCACAAATTCCTCTTTTGTTAAACTCATTAGCTCTTTTTGGGAATTATTAGAATACTTTTGCGATAAATGATATATTAGGAAATTTTCTATGATGGGTTTACGTATTTTTAGATGTTTTATGCTCAGCCACAGTGCTTTTTACATTTACGGAGGAATGCGATTACCTAGATTCTGGATAATTTTTTTAAATAAAAGTTAGCTTTCTCGACATAAATTCCATAGATTATTTCATAAAAAAGCATCAATGTTCCATAAATAAGCTTAAGATCACCATATTTAATTACTTGCAATCTAAACTTGTGTTTGATTATTTCTTTTACATGTAGAAGTAAAGCAAGGATTGTGCTAGGTGCCAACGAATGTCAGTTAATAGTAATTTAAATGCTAAGGTTCATAAATGTTTAAGATAATCAAAAACAGAAACACCTTATAATAGCGGATAAAATTTTTGAATGCTACTGTACCATGAGAAATGGTAAAAATTACCTGTGGATTTTGGGGAAGTTTGTTTTTAAAGCACATTGCTCAGCGCATGCTTTGGTTCTGCACTTTATGAAAAGTAATGAGAAGTATTTCTCATTATTCAGCCATACCATGCGTTACATACGAAATCAACGCTATTCATTTTTTAATTTAGAGTTCAATTCCAATGATTTTGGCAACTAACAGACATTGTACCACCATGTTTTTGCAATTTCATATGCTTTTAGAAATAGTTAAGAGATCTAGCAAACGCCTAAATCCATTTCTTTTAGTCTTCTCCATTTCTCTTAGCGATTCCAGCTTTATCATTCCACAAGAAATTGATGAACAAAATTCAGACCTCTCGTTTATTCAATCAGTTAGCAAAGAGTCAAGATTTCAGCAAACAACTGACCACAAATGAAACACCTCTAAAGTCCCCGATGCATCACCCTGAAAAATCCTACACTGATTTCACACCCTCTAATTAAAATTTCAGAAAACCGTTGAGATTTGGCCTTTGATTTATGAATAGAATTTGCTTTCGGTGGGTCATTCAAACATTTACCGTTTGTTTAAGACACTTTAGCCCGTCCATTCTGATGGCAACAAGTCAGTTTTTTTGCAAATACATTTTGAAAAATGACTGTAATCCTCTTATCTGAGGTCAACTGTTTGTCAGTTTGAACATACTGGGAAAAATGGCCCATTCATGGCATTGGACTGCGACGTAAAATCAGTGGCAGTAACTAAGTTATCCACAGGTGCATATTTTCTCAGCCACCTTGGTCTGTTTGTTTACCCTTTAACCAGCCACCTCTAACCAAATATACGAAGATGACGCTTGAAAATCAGCCTATGCAACACCTTGAAATGATCTTTCAATTCGACGATGATCGATCTGATCAATTATTCGCAGGAATTAGCGTTTATCGTTGGCGTCTCTTTGGTTACTGTTACAGCTTAAATTCAATTGCCACGCCTCTTTAACTGTCACGTTTGCCCGTAACAAAAGAGAAGACCACTCAAATAACGGCACCAGATCCCTTGCTGAAGGCAAAAACCGACCTTCCCAGGCTAATACAAGAACAAGACCAGAGCCCGAGTAGAGAGCTTTATTCACGTCAGCCACGTGCTGAGAAGTCGTGAAATCGAAAGTAATTCAAGTCAAGGTTGATCTTGACTTGATAAAAGCGTAACAAAACAAATGTTAATAAATTAATGTAAATAGAATTAGAAACCAATCTTGGGGAATCGTGGATCCCCAACATTAACTCACCTTACAGATCAGTAATTTCTAAGCTAGGTATAGGGCAGGCGTATTTTCATATGGGATTAACCTGCAACAGCATTAGTAAAGACCATTAATAAAGCCTTTTAAGTGGCGTGTCAGAATTTGAGTTCCCTTGGGCATCCAGCGGTCTACGACGCCACAGTGTCCAGGCAAAAGAGGTTCCTGAATTTTTAAAATCCAAGTTGATTGGTCAACTCAGACGGTGTTTAATTATGATAACAAGTATTTTCAAAACCGATTTCCCTCAGACTAACCTTGTTAAGCGTAGCGCCAAAAAAATTCCACACTCAAAATACATATATTTATTCTCTCAATTAAATCAGTCATTGCATTCTCCAAAAGACTGCTCTCCAGTCACGGTCGATGTGTCAGTCATGTTCTACCGTTTGTCCATACGCTAAGGCGGATATGCTTCCTTTACTATCCGCTTCACTTACCTGGCCATTCATTTGTTTGCACCTGTACAAGTTCACTCAAATGTATTGTTAAGCAACTACAATGGTCATTCATTAACACACACGTAACAATACACAACCAGGTTGAGTTTTTAATGGGCAGTTATGAAGTCCTTTTAATATCGGGCCAAATGCGGCATTCAGATGCTAGTTCTTTTCTTACAGCAGGTAGCACAGTTACGCAGTCGATGTTTCAACAGTCTTTGCTCCTAACTGTTCATCTTTAAGGTTGCTACGAGAAATTGAACATGGTGGACGAGAGGGTGAAAGTGTTATCAAACAAAAAAGACTGTTCTCTTCTCTGGCGATTGCCTTTACAACATTATAAAACCTTTACCGCTGAACTTGTGAAGTTTATCTCGAGGTCAAATACTTGATATATAATCTCGAACTTCGGTAACGACTACTTTTGGGGCCACGATGGCCTTGAATGGACTGCTGAATTCGACCTGCAAGCCTTCCATAGGCTAGAAGTAGTTGATGTTGCGGTTCCAATTACTGCTAATACCATTTTCTGCGACATTTCGACCGTTCTTTCAAGCTCTGAGTGACTGGACTAACGTGGGTCTGCGAACAATAATAAAAACTGCGACAATACATAAATCGAGGTATTCGAAAATCGATAAAAAAGTGTTTAACTTAAAGTTGATTAGCACATCAGGACAACTTGAGGAGCAGTTAATTGTCCGTGATGCACGGTTTGATACTGTTGAATCCAATTTTCATGATTTTATACTGATTCAATACATCGCAGCCGAATCACTACAAATAGAGCGACTCAATCCAAGTCAAACCTGTTTCGCAATCGCATTACGAAGGAGTAACTAAGGCACACCCAACTTCCCCCACCAATCACAATTCCCTAGACTCCCATAGCTACTGTCACTTCGAACCAGTTTGTTTATATGTCTGAAAGCAGACCGTCAGCCAATACAATGTAAACACGGGGGACCTATCAGAGTAATCGAAACAAAGATAACGCTTCCATCGATCGCCATGAGTTTGTTTTCCTCGACTTGGAGCCATCATCGAACAACGGGACTCAGTTGAAGGCATCTATATGTTTCTCTAATCAAATCTCAAGCAGGTTGATTGGTACAATGCCTAAAAAGTACTTCTTATTTGACCGTTTACGCATGGATTCCAAACTTCTAATATGGCTTAACGCGGCATAAAAAGCGTTTGATGCTCTTTGGGCTGATAGCTTTTAGCAGCAATGACTTCGGTGACGTAGACATCCAGTTCCACCGTCAAAATTAATCGGTTGGAAACGATGCATTCATTCACATCTTGATAGACAATTTCTTCAAAGGAACTTCAAACCAAGTACAACTACATCATAGTTCTTCCGACCGATTCTCCCACCTCATTATTTATGTGCTCAGTCGATTCTCTATTCCTTAAATGCGCATTAATTCACTGCTGTCACGTCACTTTCCTAACCACATTGTTCGGTTCTGGCGTCTAGGGCTTAGGAATAATTCATTTTGTGTAGACAACTAACACATTGGTCAGTTTCAAATAGCAATGCGCTGTTTTTAACTTCTTTAAAATCAATGGATGTTTCAACGCAGCAAAATTAACACAATTAAAGTTCTCTAATGCTTAATAAGATTGATGGTCAATGAGTCAATTGTGTTGCCACCGAAATCCTCAAAGTTACCATCTCATTTTTTAAAATGACGGCCGGTTATACTTCGCGCCATCACTGAGCCTATCACAAAAGTGCGTACAACGGTGAGTAACACAGAGGTGCGTTGTGGAATTTGGAGAGGACGGGACACAATCGTTTACTTCAGAGCTCAACCAAAACTGGTGTCGTTGTGTCGTGTGAGGGATTTGCACGTGTGTATTTATACCTCAGATGCCTGAGTCATACATGAGCTAACATCGAGACCTAGGTGTGAGGATGAGGGGGGAGTTGAGGATCCCCGCGGCTGGCAACATGCCGTGAAAAGGGCAACCCGTGTCGCGATTCACAACTGGTCCATCTCAGCCAGCTAATGAACTCTATTGTGGGTACAAAGTGACAAACACACACGCACGAAAACTATAAAAACATTCTGAATTTCCCAGAAGTACTTTGTTTGAATGGAACTACGTACGCGAAGCTAATTGACTTTTCAGGCGTGCATCTGCGATTGGACAGTGGGACATAAAAGCGGCATTTTCCGTAGCACTTATCTCCTCATCAAATTCTCCCGAAAAACAACGATGTTTTTTCCCGTTAATTGATTGTATTTGTTTGTTACAAAAGTAGTAGCAACGGTGACAGTGGAAAGTGCCGGGAGAAATTGCTGTTAAAAGGATAAGAAAAATACACGCGAAATGCCCCATTCTGTTTAAAAATAGACGTCAGTTCGTAGATCAAAAGGGAGTGACGGTGTTTCTCACGCCTTTGTACTAAACAAGGAGAAGCGAAAGAATTTACTGGTTAAAGAGTATTAAACTACACAAAAAATGGATACTTGTTTACTAAACTTTCGTCGTCGCGATAAGAGGGTCTAAATCACCACCTTATGTAGTTTAGTTGGCGTGTACTACACGTGTTTTTTATAATGCGTCAGATGAGGGTAGAGCAGACGAGGGTGAAGGAGGGGATTGTGTGAATAGGGGTACTTGTTACAACCCGCACTTTTGTGTACGTGTGTCAGGCTGAGTTGGCACAAGACCCGGCGACGCTGACAGTGCACGCCAGATGGTGCAATCTGTGGATTGCACCAGAGGCCTCTTGAAGTGGCTAAACGAAGTTGTCAAGTGCCCTTTGATGTAGCCGAGATCACTGATTAAGCCTCCGACTTTGGTGTTTGATAGAAACCGGGCTCTTTGTGTGGGTGAACTTTCGACATTGTGTCTAGACGTTGAACAGGCGCTGTTAACGTACGGCCAGGCACGTTGGTAGCCCCGCGTTTCCACTAACCCGGATGTCTGTTCTGTCCCAGCCAACACCACCGCCTTCTCCGCGTCCCTAGTGTGCAAGTTTGCGGCACTTGTTCCCGAATTTTACTAGTTTACTTGAAGCATTGGTTGGTAGCGTCTCCCTGCGGGTGTGTCTACAACTCTGTTGGGGATCCACGATTCCCCAAGATTGGTTTCTGATTTTATTTACATTAATTTATTAAAATTTGTTTTGTTAGGCTTTTATCAAGTCAAGGTCAAACTTGACTTGATTTAGTTTTCAAATTACTTTCGATTTCACTTCTTCTCTGCACGTGGCTCACGTGAATAAAGCTCTCTACTCGGGCTCTGGTCTTGTTCTTGTATTAGCCTGGGAAAGTCGGTTCTTGCCTTCAGCAAGGGATCTGGTACCGTTATTTGAGTGGTCTTCTCTTTTGTTACGGACAAATGTAACAAACTCACAACCCCGTACGATTTGGTTTGCACGACATCGTTTTGGGGTAATTATTGAGGAATCCTCGATCACGATCGGTTTCGCTCAGTGCTATTTTGGTTGATTGGTTATGTTAGGTGAATTCCTTCTGATTCAGTCTAAATCTGACAAGAGAAATTCTTCGCAAATCTGAGATATTTGTAAATGGTTTTTGCATAATTTGTGTGGAATACATTTAACCAACTTTCAACAATCACTCCCAAGGTGATTTCACCTCGATTTGGCTCATTCAAGGCTTCTAAAATAGCAAGGAATATGCTGTGAACTGCGGTGATTCACACTGGTTATTCCGGTTACTCCAGCCTCCCACACAGGGTCCCCCTTTTCGCGGCATGTCACCAGCCGCGCGGATCCCCATCTCCACCCCTCATTAGCGCGAACGATTATTCCAGATTGTACTTACACCTAGGTCTCGATGTTAACGCATTTGAGGTATAAATACACACGCGCAAACGCTAAATACGACACAACGACACCACCGTGGTTGAGTTCTGAAGTAAACGGTTGTGTTCAGAAATTAACAAAACTACAATTTCTTTCTTGACACCTCATTGGAAAAGTTACCACGAAAAGGGGGCATTCGAGGCAAGTGGCGGTAGTAAAATTATATCAAGGGAGCACGAATATGGGTTTCAGCATAGTCGGGTGTGTAACTGTGTGATGTTTTTAAGAGTACAGCCAACGCTACAGCCACGATGGTACCGAGAATATTAGAGGATATTGACGTGGCTAGGTGAAATGACCAATCAAAATAGGGGTCAGGTTCCTGCAATACGATTGGACGATGGGGTAGAAGGAGCTCGAATTGAGAGTTGACGTGTATTGACGCACAAAGAGAGTGCAGGACTGTTTAAAATTACCAGTGAAGGTTTTAGTATTTAAATGAGTGCACTAAGTGACCGCTAATTAACGAAAAAAATACCAAAGCTGATATTCCATTGCAGGCTCCTTCACCAAAATCCACAATGGAGGCACCACACAAATAAGAGGGTTTGCACTTTTACACGCTTCACGGGTGAAACGCCTCGACAATCGACAGTTTTGACCGCGTCTTGTGAAATGCGCGCAAAATGTCGTGCAGACTGGGGTACTTTCCATTTTTTTCCCAAAATCGTCATCACCTTTCATCCAATTGTAATGAGGTCTTGCGTTAGCATTACTCAACATTTCCGAGGCGCAGCGATGCTTTGCAAATTAAGCAGTGTGTAAGTTCTCGTCTTCGTTGTGATTTGTGTGTTTTAAACTGCATTGTGCAAAAAATGACATGATTTTGCAATGCGTTTTCGCTATTCTTTGAATGACTAACGTTGAATCAGCCTGCCAGTAGACAGGTCTTGATGTGTTCGAGAAAGAACAGGATATAAGCCTTGTACCTAGGCAATGTGTCTGCCTGCACACGTTCGTCTGGCGAAATCGGTGAAGTAAAGGAGTAGACCAAATTACGGAGTCACCGACATAGTGTGGAAGTCGGAGAAGAAGACAGTCTACAGGACGACATACTCGGAGTGGAAGAGTTGGCACATGTGTGGAAACTTCCACCTTATCTATAGCGTCACGCACCCAGCTCGGAAAACTCCTTGCAAACGCAAAGAACAAAAACAAAGATGCCCCCTGAACTAACCTCAATTGAGCCTGTGGCAGTAGGTCCTCCTCCTCCAACGCCTCATTCTCCACCTCAATCTCCTCCACGTCCTTGTCATTTAAAATTCCTACATACGAGGCGGGAAGATGTCTCGACTTCGACAGGAGGGCTTCACGACTCCTTCTGACCTCACTGTCTGCCTCATCACAATGGTGTCGGAAGCAGTTGTGCTTTCTGTAGAGGATCGCCTGAAGCGCTATCACGGCGCCGAGCATTTGAGCGAAGCCAAGGAACATGAAGGCGAAGCGGTAGTCGTGTGTGGTATCCCTAATCATTCCTGAAAAATACAAAAATACCCACTCAAATTTATAAATGGACACAGAGTGTTGAGGGAAATCCATTGGTTAACCAGAACACCCAATCCAAAACGCCAAAGCTAATATTAACAGTTCCTTGGGTATCCTACCCTGAAAACACACTCAAGGGCAGCTCGTCCACAAGTTTTGACCTTGAAATGGGCAAGTTTTGTTTGACCTCATACAATAAACATTTTATTCACGCACATAGTTCAAGTTTCGCGTGATCATTACCTTAATGGTTGGATTTTGTCCAACCCAGCAAAACCAAGCGGGCGTTTCAGTCGATGTGTTTACATCACCCCTCAAATTGATGACCGAGGATTTTGTGTTTTGACATTCACTGGGGTTTTTCCATCATAAACACCAGTTTAACACGCTTTGAGGCAAACAATTCGTCCGCAAAATGGCAAACCGAGAACGGTGTGGGTTGCTGCAACGTCCACAACAAACCATTCGTCTGTTTATAAGGCCAAGGCGTTGTTTGTCACGTGAGAGTGCATGCAATACCCCAAGGTTGGCCGGCTAACCAATCAAAACACTTGTTGATCCAATGGGAAAGTTGGACTATGAAGCCGGCCACACAGCAAACCTCACAAAAGCGCTATTTTTAACTGATAAAAAGAGGGAGAACCATGGGAATATACCCCGAATCACCCGCATTCTTAGCTTGGGTTAGCTAGAGCCTGCTTTACCTCTGGTCACTTTTGATGAAGTAGGCGCTTCAAGTCAACCGGACATTCAGCACTTTTGGCGAAATGAATGTTTGCATGGCGCGAAATTTAAATTTGCCCCAATCTGACAATTTCAAGCAAGATCCGACACCTATAGGGTGCCAAATGTAAAGAATCACAACACCAACGAAAGTCCTTTAAACAAACAAGCCTCAACACACACACACACAGCAATAAATCTGCCGGTACGGCTGTAAAAGCCCTGTTTACAGAGGCACAACCAAGTCGAGGTCCCCCACCCTCTAAGAAAAATGAGACTGGGGAGTCGTCCATTTGTCCCGCGTTTTCGCTGGAAAACGGTGCTGCTCATTTTGTAAACGGGCCATCTTTTTGGAAGCCCAAAGCAAACATCACATGAAAAGTTTGGTTTGACTGGCTGCATGCATGTGGTCGCGTGCTTCAAAAAAGCGAAGACCGGGTCACGTAAGCACCAAGGAACACCAATGGTATCTGTCGCCGAAAGACGAGCGCATCGCTTTTATTGGACGAAACAAGTAAAAACAAAATTTCCACACCTTTCGCAGGAGCTTTAGCCTCCCTCTAGTATTTACAGCAGACTCTGATTTTTAGTGGGTTAACAAAAGGTCCGAGATTTCACACAAAGCTAATTTAATTAGCGCTCTGTGTCCCTCAACGGAGACTCACGTTCACACGCTCGTTCCATGAACATGTTCAGATCTTAAAGAGTAGTAACCAGCTGAATCAGCTTCACTATTATTTCTATATAAAAGACGTGATGATGTTGATAATTCTCCCCATTAAAACAAACAAGACAAACGAACGTGTCGAGTAATCTACTCTGGTTGTGGAGGAAAGTGGACACCTCAAAATAAGCAAACGACTTGTACAATGTGGATATCGAAAGAACCAATCAAATTGCCCCAAAAGACGATAGTTTGCTATAATTCCATTTGTTCTTTCACCTTCCAAAATCTTCCAGCATCTTGAACAGAGGTGAGGGTATGACAGGCACAACCCAGATCATGGACACTGTGCCAGAGCCATGTTGTGTACAAGTAGAATTCTTGCAATTAGATTACACCAGGTGATAGCGTGTAGGGGTCACCAGTACGCACCCGAGGTGTTAAGTCTATGTGCATACTTGTAAATCGCTGACCCGCATAGGGAATATGTACAAACGGACCCAATATGAGAACAGAGAGGGTCGCTAAACTGATACACAGATGCTGGTGCTTTAAAACACATCTGGCGGCATTTTGGATGTAGACGAATCTGTGTTGCTTATCCACCTAGCCAAATTGGCATCAGCCGACTCAGTAATTTGCATTTATGCTAATTTTTGTCTCATTAAGATACCGGTTAATTTAAACAGATCGATTCACAGAAACCCAAATTGATGTAAACAAAAGAAATTACTTCAAAAATTTAGCGTTGTGGGTTTGACCGAACAAGCAGCTGGTACGCGTTTTGGGGTTAAAAGTATAAAAATATATAAAAACGGATTAGAATTTGCAGAAATATTTGAATTGAAATGATTCGGGGTTATAAAAATTCGACTAAATAAGCTCACCAGAAAACATTGCGCCCAGTAATATCCCAAATCCCTTTGATAATTGAGTCATGCCGATAGCATGGGGAAGAAGACCAGAATCCTTGGGTTTATTGCACATGTCACAAGTCATGAGAGTTTGGTGCGAAATGTAGATGGCAAGAAAGAGACCCCGAAAGCTCATAAGTATAGCCAAACCAGCAAAGGTTTTGGCTAGGGCGAAAAAACACACGATTGTGCCTGAGGCGATAATATCCGCGCACCAAACAATTCCACGGACTTTCTTGACGGTTTTCAAGTCAAAGAGGAGACCAGACAAGCTTCGAGCAAGAACCTGCACGCCGCCTTCGATGGCAAAAAGAAACAGCGAAGTACTAAGTTCTATCTAAAAAAAGAAGGTGAGATACAGCCAAATGTCCTTGGTAAGGCAAATCGGAAGCAACCATACTGTCGCGTAATAGAACACTAAACATAATATGTGAACGAGGTATGTAGAAAGGACGTACCCCGTACTCTTCCGAGTAATGGATAATAAGTGTTGTTACCGGTCCCGATCCCATCATGTTGAAAACGAAAGACAAAATGAATAACGCAAACCATGGATCACGGAATAGTTCAATGAAAAGGAGCTTTGATTTTAGTTTATTGAAACAAGATGTTGTAACAGTGGATGATAGGTCCTCTTTTTGTGAGTTTTGTTTTCGCCGGCGATCACTTATTGGTGTAAAGAAGACAGCACCGGAAATGCAATAATGAAGCACGAAAGCGGACATAATTAGCATTGCCCCACGGTAACCGTATCGATACAAAAGCTGGGCAACCACTTGAGGGACGACAAATGCACCAAATCCAGCACCCGTAAGAGACAGACTCAGAGCAGTAGCTCGACGCTTTTCAAAATAAACGGTGCAAACAACCAGTGCTGGAGTAAATACAAGGGTGAGACCAAAGCCTAACGAACAAAATAAAGTAATTACAAAAACTACCATAGATGAGTCCAAATCCGATGAACAGTACAGTTGGGGAGCTTGTCATAGATGATATAAGTAATCCAATGGACGAAATTACGCCACCAAGAATTACTACAATTTGAATTGTGAACTTGTCACACAACATTACGGAGACAGGAGCTACAAATGTTAATAAAATCAAAACAAAATATCTACCCAAAATGAGCCTTACAGCGGCACATATTCCGCCTAAGCTCGCAGCCGTGGCTGAGTTAGTAGAAAAAACTTCAAGAACTTCGATATACCAAAGTGAAAAGGACTTCTCGCAACCAGCTGTCAGAAAATGGATCAAAAAAGCCCCAAAAACTACAACCCAAGCCCAGCCCTTATCTTGGTGACCTTTATCATTGGTGTCTATGGGATTTTTACACTCCTTACGCATAATTCACAAGCATTAATACTGATCCCGCGCACTGAAATAACATTTCAAATACGTACGAAATAACGTAAACAAAGATATATAAAGGTTAGTTTGATAAACTTAATTTTCTTTGTTGGAGTTTTTACTACCTAGATGTCAAGAAGAAAAGTATCCAAATTATATAAATCAATTGTTAATTGGATATTTTATAAAGCAAATAATATGCGGTCTAGATTTTAGAGTTTTGTTTATCTTGTGGATGAAATTTATGATGATTCTAAGGAACGTACATAAACTAAGCCTTATATTTACAATACGTGTTACCTCGCATAAAAATTTCAATCAGAATAAAAATAAAGAAAGTTAAGACCAGTTACAGCTACTAACTCTGACCCCCTTAATTTGGTAATTGCGTGGCCTCCAGGCCAGTCATTTGCCTATCCGTATCCTCGACCCATCCTACCTTTCTGAAGCCTGTGCGTTAACTATGACTCTCCTGTTTTAACACCACTTCTCTCTCTTTGGAATATTTTCCGTCTTATGTCACGTGTCTGGTAATCAAACCTGATTGTGTTGTAAACTTTAAGGGACAATCTGACGGTGAATATCCTTTTAAATTTCCATTCAGTAGGCACAGTGAAATATGGGAGCCAAAATCTGTACTAACACTTATTTATGATTATGACCCTAAAACACCCAGTAGACTTAAATTTAGATATAAGATGTTCAAACTTATCAAATTAGTATTACTGCGGTTTCCAAGTGATGATTATGAATTTTTCAATGCACAACATGAAACTAGTTAAGAAAACACGAAAAAAAATTAGAAAGCATCAAAGAAACGCTGAAAATTTAAAGTTTGTACAATCCGTATGTGGTCTGGTTTAAGATCTTGCGTTTTTTTTTTTTTCATTTTAACCTTGATGTAAACTGTATAACACTAATTACTTAGTATCAGTTTATCGGTGAATGGTACCCATACCAAATTTTACGTCCAAATTTCGAGCAAATGATGCCAATTTCTAAACGTTTCAGTAACCTTATTGAGTTCGTAGCTGACTCTCAGTGTTCACAAATAAGTTAATCTTGCCAGCGAGATTGCTGGTTTTAGTTACTCATCCATAATTTTTGCCTGTTCTAGCCAGTCAACTGACGTGCACCCACAATTATCTGCACTTGAAGACGTCTGGTTGGTATTAAACGGTCGTGCCCATCACTGTCTCCCTTTTCTATCTTATCGGGTTATTACAGGTGGTTACCCAATAGGGTTACATGATGGTGTTAGCAAAGCTACTACTTAGTGCGAACATTCACACAAAATATGTTGAAATACCTGCCTGCTTCAATAATTTTCACTAAAGTACTAGCATAAGAATTTGGATGCAATTTTGTCTTTATAACTAGACTTCTAATAGTCAAATTCATGACAAAGCATTAGTTTTACCGTTTTCTTAGTAGCACATTTAGCGAAATATCATAGCGCCTGAATTTTCTGACAGCAGCTTTAGTGAGTTCAATGAAACTATCGTCTTTGCTTTTATGTTATGCACTATGTTGTCGAATCTAGTTTTTTGATCCACTACGAATTAATCTAAATATATGTTATTTCCGATATAATCTGGTAAAATGGATGGCACTCTCGAAATGACGCTGATTATACTTAGCTAGGCAGAAATAACTCTTCAGACTTGCCAACGTTAAACTTTAACTGACATAATGGAATAGACAATTCTGCGATAATTGTAAAACAGCTCTTCAGTGAATATGTTGGTATTGAGGTTGTGATCATGTCTTAATTACTAACTCAGCCATCGTGATTAAAATAGCATGATGGTCATTTGAAATTGTTATTTATCACAGGCATCTAATTATTTCGAAAAGTCGCATATTTAAATGCATTATAAAATAGATTAACTTAGTGTAGTATTAAAAATGGCTGCAAAATGTGTTGAAATATGTAATGTCACAGTGACATTTGATTTTCGAATGCATCACGTTGAGAAAGGGAACCTAAACTTTCTGTGGGTTACTTTAAGACGTAGAAGGGTAAAAGTACGAAGTTAAAAAATTGTCGACCTAACGACTCTGCCTATTTGGCACCCAACACACCGATAACAATTAAAGTCGTCTTCTTAATTAATGTCCTCTGTTTAAAATTTTGCGTTGTCCAATTAGACTTGAAAGTGTGGTGTTGGTCCACTTGCACGTGTTTTTACCTCTTTTTCTGTCACTGATTTCCCATTTGCTTCTGTAAGCTTTTGAGCGCTGATTTTAATAGCATAGTTTAGCACTTACTGATCTTAATGTCCCCTATGCTCTATTTTTTTTTTTTCAAATATGCGTCAGAGGAACCGCTTTTTTTCAACTTTTAGTTTTGATTTTTACTGTAGTTAAAGTATTTAGTCTCTCGGTTTACCGAATGCGAATATTAATGATTTATAAACACTTCTAGCATAGCATTTGTCATGCTTACGAATTCACTGTCTTTTTTCTAGGCACTAACATGCCCAAGTCAATTAAGATTGATCAATTTCGTTATATGACCAGCGAATCTTGGCGAATTCTTATGGCAGTTGAAATGGGCATGAAAAATCATGAGTTTGTGCCTTCTGACTTAGTCCACAAGATTTCCCGCTGCGCACGTCGTGGCTCATCGTTCGCAAAACTTTTACGTGATGACCTTGTGCCCCATGGTCTCTTGGCTTATGAAACAGACAACCGAAAAGGCAAGTCAAACCAACTGTGATGACCATGATCTTATTTGTTAAGCCGTCATCTTTTTGATGGTTAATGCAAAATCGAAGCCCTGAGTTGACTCTTGTTTTGTCGGTTATTTAGGCTATTCGGGCTATCGTCTCACGAATCTCGGCTACGACTACTTAGCTCTTCACGCCTTGATTAAATCTGGTCAGGTGATTGACCTGGGGTCGATGATTGGCGTAGGAAAGGAGTCAGATGTGTACCTCGCTGTTGCCGGCGACTCGTGTGGCAGACAGTGTGAAGAATTGGATGGCGAGGAGAAGAATCGCGCAGATTTGCCATCAAAAGGCGACTATATTGTTATCAAATTCCACCGGCTAGGTCGAACGTCGTTTAGAAAGGTGCGAGAGAAACGTGAGTATCATCAGGGAAGGAATACTTGCTCATGGCTCTACCTTGACCGGCTGGCTGCCAAACGAGAATTTGAGATGATGCAGGTAATCACCTCCTCAAGAGAGTTAATTATTTCGTTTAAAATTATGAACCTCAGATGTCTGTAAAGCTGTAGGCATGGTGTCTTTTGTGTCAGCAATATATATGACGTTCGTTGAAAATACTACGGACAAATCGTTGAGTTCTGTTCTAATTTAAATCCATTGTTTAGTTTGCTTAGTATTGGTCAAACTGCAAGAACAAAATGTATGGGAATGACTTTCCGAGTCAGAAAATCCACATGTTGCGTCACGCTTGTTGGTTCTACGTACTTCTATGTGATTTCGATATTCGTCTCGAGCAGCTCTGCGTCGTATTTATTGATTTGAGATGTAAACGACTACGCCAGGACCCCCTGATACCCTCTCTATTCACCACCTCACATCAGATGTTTCCAGAACTAGCGGTCCTGACGCTATCGCGTGCTGTTGAATTTTTTTAGATTCTGTATGACTACGGCTTGCCCGTCCCATGTCCCCTCGCGAACAATCGTAACGCCGTTGTAATGAGTCTGGTTTCAGATGCTGTTCCCCTCTGTAAAGTTCTTCCGACGACCTTGCGGGCCAATAACGGCGCCCTAGCCAATATCCTCTACGCCCAGGCAGTGGAAATTCTTGAAAAGATTACCTCTAACGGTCTCATTCATGGTGACTTCAACGAATTCAATCTGCTTATTGGGGGTTTGGCTGGCGGCGCCTCAAAAGATTCCACTGCCGCCCCAGACGATGGCGACACCACCAACGACGTCGATCTCGACAAGGTCCAACTCATCCTAATTGACTTTCCTCAGATGATTAGTCGCGACCATCGAAATGCACAGGAGTGAGTACTCGTTGTTTGCTTAGATAGGAAAAAAATGATGCAATTTTCCTCCTTGTCTATTTATCTGTTTCCTTTTTTTGTAAACAGAATCTATGAACGCGATCTAAATGGGATCGTCGGTTTCTTTGACAAATTTCTCGAATTAGACCCAACCAATATCCCTCCCAAGTCTCTACTTGATATTCCGTAAGTCCCTTTATGTTAACAATACTCTGGTTTTTTTGTTAATTTGTCATGTTCAACGCCAGCGGTTCCGCGCGGTCTTGTTTGAAACTTCGCAAATAGTTTTAGCGACTCGTCCCTCTGGAAGAAGTGTTTTGACGTTTAAAACTTCTATTCCTAGTCGAACCGGCAGCATGGACGTGGACTTAAAAGCTCCCGGTTACATCCGTGAGAAACCATCAAAAAGGAGTGCCGGTCGACGAGTTGTAGAAGACTCAGACCTTCTTGTCGGCACAGTCGCCGCCCTCGCGCTGAATGACGACCGGAGCGAGACTTCAAGCGAGGAGGAAGAGATCACAGACAGTGGAGAGGACGAAGAAGACGAAGAGGCGCAAGACGTCGACGCGGAGGTTCAGGGCAGTTCAGCGGAATACGAGTCAGCGTTGTCGCATGAGGAGGAGGAGAGCGCTTCAAGCGAAGGCTTTACCACACCATCCATGGCCAGGTGCAATCTTGGGGTTAGTTGCGCAGTAATTCGTATGCCATGGAAACTACGCTTTGGCTGGTAGAGGTTGGAATCGCGCGCTTCGTTGTGAATGGCGATGTTTTCCATCTGCATCCACACATGCGTGTGTCTTTCATCATCTACTTCCTTCAGTTCTCAAAGCAGCCGTAATTCACACATTACTAATCAAAGCATCTGCATCGGTGTCGGTTAGATTCAAGTGGAAGATGTGTACCTCTGTCATGAGCTGTTTCGTTTAAATCCGGGAATTGTAGTAGCTATTACATTTAACAGACTTGAGAGTGAATCCAGATGGATCGCGATCACGTGGTTCTGCAGTTTTTACGCGCCATTTTCAACGGCCAGAAGATGCGAGGTAGGCAGTGTCGTTCCCATGAAGCTCGGTAGATGTTCATAGGCAAACAGCGTGTGAAGACTAACCATTGTCCTCGTTTTGCGGTTGTCTGGAACAGGGTTTGCTTTATAATAACTCGCATTTTTTGTTCTGCTTTCTTGTAGTTAAACAATAAGACAGCATCACAGACAATAATCAGTCGAGATGAGGTTAGGGAGCGCAGAAAACGGGAGGAGAAAAAGCGCATGCAAAACGAATTCCGTCTCAGGATTAAGCGCCAGCAACGCGCCAGTACCAAGAACAAAAGCCGTGCGGAGATAATTGCCGAAACAAAATTATTTGCTTAATTCCACTCGCTGTCTTTCGTCTCTTCGCGATCCCATATCTTTTGGCTTGGGAATCACCCTCCCCCCAAAACTTTGCAACCAGTGATAATGAGTGTTCTCGCTGCTGATAGTCGACGCACGTTCGGCTAGCAGCAGATTGTAAAATTGTATAATTTACTTTCAAGTTAGCGTTTTGTACAAAGCAGGGGGTTGATGTTGCTGGCGTTTGGGGAAGCAACAATTACAGCGTTGTCGATATTCGTTTGTGACAGCGCAACATGGCGTCAGTCCACGATGCACCGGTCAGACGAACGCGGCCTCTCAGTGTCCGAACCCTCCAGATGGTTTCTGAGTCGGCGTCGGGATCGTTGAAGTTTGCTGAAATGTATTTCAATGAAGTCAACTAACCCAAAGTTGGCATGCACTTTTAGGGGAGGTGACAGACTTACCGGAGAACGTCTGTGCCTCGGCAGCTTCCCCAAGATCCCAGTTATCGAGACAATTTGGCGGAAGGGCATCTCTGTCGATTTCTATCTCAGAGGCCTGAATCTCGACGGCGCCACATATTTTTTCACCCACTGACGTCGTGGGCAAACTGAGCTCTATGTTGCCTTCGGCAACGTAAATCTCAAGAAGCGGACAGGGGCCGCCAATGTGGACGGCCACATTACCAAAACGTTGTCGCATGTACATGGTTCCCTCGAAACTGCCTGAAAAAAAGGTAAATAGGGAGTAAGATGCGGGAAACTTAATCCGCGCCTCGTAGTTTGTGGTGCGCAGAAGCTAACTGTCAATATGTCTGGTAAGGCTTGTCGAATTTTAGGGGTCAGTACAAACGGCAGGTTTATGTAAGTTAGGAAATTATCGTCACCAAACGTACCAATATTGAAGTTGGCATCCCCAGCAAGTTCTATGGTGGCGTTGCCGCGCAAAGTCCCGAAATAAACACTGATTGGGGGCAATTCAACGGGCGTAACTCCGTCAGGTGGCTCTTCAGGAACAATCCAGTTCAGGTTCATTGTTTCGCAATAGGCGGAGTGAACAGCAAGCGTAGTGCCGCCAAAACGAAGATCAATAGATTGACCCGTGACGTTGTCGGCTTTAAAGGACTAAAGGGAAACAAGGGTTTTGCTAAAGAGCAATTAATTGAAAAGAATACAACGAAAATGGGATAAAACATACTCCCTTCGTCGTTAGATTAATGTTGCCTTCAAGATAACCTGAACCGATTACATCACCTGCAGAATTGATGGAGAGATCGGGTACCTAGGACATTATGAGTGCCACTCACACTTGCTTTTAACTTAAAATAATTGACTGGGCCGCAAGACTCGATGGAAATCCTAGGACTCTCGTATTTTACAAGTGAGAGGGGAAAGCAGCCAGTCTGAGTAATTTCGATCTCTAGAAAAATGACAGATAAGAAACGATCCAACCTCGCTGAGCGGGGACTTGAATCTTGTATACTTCGTTTTTCTCTGACTGCACATCATCAGTTTGTAAGATCTTCCAACCAGATTCGACGCAAAATTTGTTACATTCAGGAAGAATGACAGCGCTGCGATCCGCTTCATGAGATGGCAGACAAGATATCTCCAAAGGAGACTTGCTTCTGATTAGTAGTTTTGAGTTAGGATTCACATTTGAGTACAAAGTGCGTCTACTAATAGCAACAAGAGAGCGCAACGGACCCCGACCTCTAAACATCTTGGGAAGTTAAATGAGGCGCCTATTTTAATGCGAATAAGAAGTTTTTGGCGTGTATCTTAGAAAAAAACTATAACTGTAAAATGTAACTCAGTTATTCCAAAGTATATTATGATGTTTGCTTCTGCGAATGTCTTAAAATTATTACTAAACCTCCAAAACACTATAGCATAATAATATTCCATCTATTAATTCAGTACAATATTACAAATTTAGATCAAAAATTAGAAGACCGCTGACCTTTCAAGGACGTTTGATGATATTTTTATATCTAAATCTCTATTAAACGATATTCTGACATAGTTAGGAATTAAGTTAGAGATCGACAAAAAAATTTACATTGATGAATTTGTCGAATGTACTTAATGTGATTATATCCGAAAGATTATATTCGGCAAAACACTGATGCTTGTGTATAGCATATATAAAAGCTCTGTAGAAAGCCTAATCAATTGAAGTCACGTTCTAGTGCTTTAAATGCCGCGTTACATTTTGGTCAATCAGCCCTCTATACATTACTAATGTAGAGATTTAGTTCCCTTGTGTGCTTTCACACATACTTAATTCTTTTAAATTATTGGAAGACACTAAAGTATGTTTTATTGATAAAAAGCCAGTAGTGTTAAAATCATTTCTTGAGTTCAAGTACAATGATCAAAATGCACACATTTTAACAATTTTTCAGGAAAGAACGGTGTAATGTGCCTGTTTATGTATAAAATGTATAAATATGCCTGCAAAATAGACGTAATCTCAAAACAATGCATTATAGTATGCAAAAGATTCGATTCCTAAAACATAATTGATCTCAACG
Source organism: Mesocestoides corti (assembly GCA_900604375.1). NCBI lineage: Eukaryota > Metazoa > Platyhelminthes > Cestoda > Cyclophyllidea > Mesocestoididae > Mesocestoides > Mesocestoides corti. The sequence goes on along the minus strand of UXSR01005434.1, from coordinate 27,077 downwards.
ACTTATATAAACTAATATGATTTAACATGCATTAGATAAAATAAAATGGATTATTGTTCTGATAGTCATTGCAACTTCTTCGAATAACATCTTTGGTTTGACAGTCGATGGGAAATGTTAAATAATCTAATTTAGTCGTTATTTTATTTATATCCGTATTCGATAATTAATATTTCTACTCCGGTATAATTCTTTGCCATAGAACCGAATGCGATGTGCCAAACTTGCCAGAATGCCTTATTTGTTCGTGTTTTAGTAAAGTCAAAATTATTGCATGTCTGTAGCCTAACCGGGTGTAGAACACCTAACATTTATCACGTGGCTAATAGTATCTTTATGTAAACTCTAAAGTACAGTAGATAATAGCAATACAATTTTAAAATACAAACTAAGAATGCTGATAAAATTCACGTTTAAAAAAATAGATTGAAAGTTAAGCCGACAGGCAGTATATTCTACGTGGGGCTCAGCAAAATCGAAGATGAAATAAAAATCAAATGGTTTATTTTTTCATCGGATCTTATATTTAGTGTGTGCCAACTAAGTTGAAGTCGGCATTAGGGTCAAAACTCATATAGACTATCCACTTCAGATGCAAAACTACTATGAAAAAAGTTTACTATTTAATCCTAACTAATCGACCTTTACCTCGACCGTGATCCTAGTTAAGATGAATGGTCCCTCAGAAGCTAGTGATCTAATTAGATGCAGGCTGTTGATTTGATCTCAAAAAGCACCCATGTTAGGGGCCAATATCTAAAGGACATGTAATCAACTTGAAAAATTTGTGACTGTGAGCTTATAAGTAAGTCGCTGAATGAAGGTTTGGAATCGTTGTAAATGTGATGATTAGCATGCAAAACATCTAAGAACTGCTTAAGTGTTTCTATTATTGTTACTATCAAAGTTATTGGTTTAAAAATTTAAGACTATATTACTAGAGTGGCCGTCTTAGTTGCTAATTGATCCAAGTTCCGAGGATTCAAGGACAAAGCGTTTAAACACGTTGACATCAATAAATTTCTTGCCAAGTTAAATCGTGGTTTCGCAGTCTTGCAGAAGTTAAGTAAAATAGCAAAATATTTTCGCGTTATATCAAGCTATAGAAATTCTCGTGGATTTTTCTGAGTTTACGCGCATTTTAGCGATGAGTTTTGCGAGTACTTTAAAAGTTTATGATTTATGGCTGGGTAAATCACAGGTTGATCAGGTGAGCCCTGCGATGTAATGTCTTCTAAATTTGTGCGCGATCATAAATGCGATTTTAAAAGCCATTCTTTCAAAATGCATAAAAATGCATTTAAAGAAAATCAAATACAGTTTAAATTAGTGTGTATGCATTTGATTAAGTATCATTTCAATGCACCATTCCTTCATCTACCAAAATTTAACCTTATTTAAGCACTATTTGACTACTTGAATGGTAATTTGACCGAACAAATGCACCCCAAGCCGATTGGTTCCAATTGACTCGGCCTCACTTTTTATTGGTCCGCACACGCAGCCAATCACCAGACGCACAATCCTTTTGCGAGTGAATTAACGGATTTTTCACCTCGTCTTGTGTGATTTACCCATTGCTACCAAAGCCAAGGTCAAATAGGTAGTCCTTGGCCAATGAGAACAAAGTTCATGGACCGCTAGCCAATCGATTTCTAACTCGAACTAAAGGCCTAAGATTTTCCACGACAAATTGTACCGTAATGATTCTGCACAGATTAATCGTATTAAATTCCGAAGTTCCATAATTTTAACTAACCAGAAGTAAAAAATTGAGCATTGGTTGGTACAACATTTTACAAATTACATTTAGGCATTTAAAATGATTTCTTTAATAATAAGGTCTACTTTCTTCATTGTGTGTCCTGATCGCTTCTTTTAAATAAGTGCCAAAATTTGGGACAGTTTTGAGCGTGTTTTAGCAGCACTCGTTTGATCCGGCTTGTGAAGAAGCACTGAGGTAGCTAGGTGAAGAGTTTGAGGTGTGAAAATCACGCAGTTTGCTAATGACATTCGAACACAAAATCCATTAAATGTTTGTTTCTTTTCTCGTGAGAACCTTTGTAACCATAAAATCGGTTTAATTTAATGTTTTAATTAAAGTCTCGAATTGAGGGCAGGTTGAAAACCAAATTAACGCTTGACGTACATACTGAACCCAGAACTAATCGCCAAAGCTTAAGCTATGTAAATTCATTTTCGAAATTTAAGTCTTGTGTTTGTACTGCCGGTTCAAGAATTGCTCTCAATTTAAACAATGCACGTGACCAATCAACATATTTGGTCAAATTCACTACAAGCCAAATTGTGTTATTGCGGATTTTAAACGATCGATTATTAGGTACTGGAAATTTGTAAACACACAAAAGTATTATAATAAAAAATTTATTTTTGATATCTTTTCGCCACGTTCATAGTGGAAGTGGTAACAGAGTATACATTTTGCAGTGTCCGTTTACACAGAACCAATAATCTTGTGAATAATTCTTTGCATTGTGTAAAATTCTAGCCATTTTAATGTGGGCCATCCGCGAATTTGGCGTTTTAAAACGAATATGTTTCCTTATCATCATTTAAAAAAATCTGTAGCTCTTAGAGCACCATTTCCAACGATTGCTTGGGTTAATTGCACCAAACTGACCATGCAACAATTATCCAACTCAATGATCTGCGTGTTAACGTGGATTAATCGTGTTCCCTGTTTCGATGAGCCTGTTTTAGTAGAATTTAATCTGGTGGTGCAATAAAATGTGTTAAAATCGACTCACAGAAATGTGGAATTCCGATTCGCGGTTTCCGATTGGCGGAATACACATTCCAGTCGGTAATTGGTTGGGACAATTTGGTTGCGAGGCGGGAAAGTTCTATGCTGGATACTTCGGCCATCGAGTTGGGAAACTTTTTGTATTATCAAGTTTGATCCTATCAACCCAAGTGATTGTCAAAGGTACAAATTCACGGAGAGCGTGTTCTTGGTGTTAGCGATGGTTGAAAAAGACGGGGGAAGCATGCCTTGTACAAAACACATCGCTTTGATGTTCCAATCTGTGTGCCAACATATCACAACAAATTGAATGCTTTTTGCAAGCTCACGATTCTGCTAATTTTGCGCCAAACACAATTGAGACAAAATGTCAGCTCGCGATTTCCGCCTTGCGCCATTAAGAATCTGCGAATTGAGAGGCAGCAGACAGTTGGGTTGATCACGCTAGCCTCATTCAGTAGCGTGTGGATTTGTCGTCATCGTTATCAGTAGATCTGGGGCCGAGAAAAATGCAGGCAGGTGAATACAACCCGGTAAATACTGTAACATTTCTTCTGGCAAATTTTTTAAGTAAATACCGATGCATTTAGACGAGTTCTGCATGGGTATTTTCGTTTCCGCAAATCTGGTTTCAACGCCTCAAAGATTGGGAGCATGAAAAATCAGTTTGATTTTCTACATTCCAGTTCGAACTTTGTGCCACAAACTCGCTAGCCAATCCCGATGACCCGAAATGCAATCGACTTCAATAAAACAAAGTTAGGCTTTAATCACCAACACGACATTCTCCCAACCTTTAACCCTTAATTTGCATACATGAAGGAAGATAGATTTCGTTCATCTATTTCATCCAAATAGCAGGTAAATTTTAAATTATTTACGAGCACATCAAATGCCTAACAATGACACAGAAAATTAAAATCTCGCGTTTAGGCGGAGCTTTTAAAATCGGTGTGTGTCTTGCTAAACAACCGCTGCAACGGAGAAGAAAATAAGGGGATTTCCTTTATGCTGTCACCGAAATTCACTTTGATTTGCGCGTTTATGTCCAAATTGACTCTCTCTCTCCCTCTTTCTCTCTCTCTCTCTTTTGCTTCATCTATTTCTCTTGGGCATTTACAAGGCTGGTTTAATTGAATACAATGAATTTAATTTTGGCTAAACACGGTCTGTATGGTAGAATCGAGAGGGCCGGCTGCATGTGCTACTGAAGTTACCCTCTAGGTCTCAATTTGCCTAATTCTTAAAAAAAAGCTCGATCAAGATCAAAAAATAGCATTTTTGTGCTGATTTATCTCAAGTGCGCACATTTCAAGTTTAACCAATCAGCGTGTGACCAATGAAAATAAGGCTAACCGATTTTTTGAAAATCGATTACCGATACAGTCAAGCGACCTTAGATTTGCGTGTGCGTTGAAGTTAGAAGAGTAATTGTGTGATTTCCTCTCACAGATAGCCAATTGTACGCCAGAAATTCTAAGAAAATCGTGTTATTCTTCACAAGTCCTAATTTATGTTGTTGAATTTAACGACACTCTGTTAAACGATGTCCCCAACGGAAGACAAGGCAGACGACGCCAAACCTCTGAGGTGAATTTCTTGGCTGTTGGAACGAGGTACAGTGTAAGCTGGTTGGATGCCTCAATTCACGCTGTTGGTCTATCGAGGGCTCTCGATAATGCGTGCGGTGGAAAGCTGAATGCATGCGATTGCGTGACGGGCACAAACAATACCACTGTGTGTGTGTGTGGTGGGGGACAGAGAGGAGATAGGCATCTCCTTTCAGCGCCCACAAAATCGACCCTGAAACGCCCGACTAGGAGAGCACGACTGACATCATTTGTCAGCTAGAGCAATCGCTGAGTGTGCATTGAAGTGGAGTCAAACATGAGATTCGAGCTGTAAACTCAGCCTAAATGTCAAATTACTTGATGCACAATGACAAAATTTGGATTTCTGGTGCAATGCAGAACTCTTTGACGACGTTGGAATGTCATTGACTTGAGACAGCTGTACAACAACATGTGGTAAATAAAACACATCATCGTATATGACTTTAACTGCTTAAAGTGGTTATTTCAGCCACCATTCGTTCGTGTGCATGCACACCATATTTTCCACTCATATTGACCGCCGCAATCTGATTGGCTAATCACACTGTCATTGGACCTGAATAATTTAGCACCAAATTTTCAGTTAAACTGTTACGGCTGCGGTATTTTTATCCAAAAGACTTGCATTTTTCATTACTTATCGTCTTGTTTAAGTGTCAGACGGTAGCTTTTTTCTCAATTCAAAGTTTATCAAGAAAAAATTAATTTTTGTTGACATCGCATCTGTGGATTCCACTGAAATGGAGCATTCGAATCCCCGTGTAGCAATGAGCTCTCAACCATTAACTTACAATAAAGTTTATGGCTAAGACGGGACCGAATACCATGGTTACCGGGTAAATAAATGAGGCGTTTTTAAAGGGTCTTAGGAAGCGAGTCCACCGAGAGTAAGAGAACTGGAAAAACAATCGCCTGAGAAAGCCACAGTAGTTTTTTTCGCAATTATTTCGTTACTCTGAGACAACCATTGGAAATCGATGCTTTCTAAACAGATTGACTACGAACTTGATGCTCATTGGCCACGGGCTTCTTGACGTTATTCCACCATTTGACCAGTCACCTGAACTGAACCCATAATTTACGCTTCCTGTGACTGCTCTCACATTTCGGTCTACATGTCTGAACTTTGGTGTTGTCAAATAAAACACCATCGCTTGCCCAGTGCATCTTCCAACCACATATCTCTTGCCGTCTTCATCAACTTATCATTTCACACCATCGCGGATGTATCACTTTGCCACCAATCCAATTACCTACGTATAATCAGGCACGGTGTGATTTATAGCAGTGTCTTCAAGCAATTTCGAGTTAAAATTGGCATTTTTTATCGGGAAATTGAGTCTAGTCACACTGGAGACATTTTTTCTTACATACCCCCTGATACTTTTACTACATTTTAAAAATTTCGATAAAAATGTTAACATCAACATTGTCAGCTTTTTTAAAAAGAATCTCTTTTAGTTTGAAGTAGTCTACAGAGAGAATTTTTATTGGCTGAGATCCGTGCATAATTTAACCATGAAATCATACCGCACCGAAAACGCTGATGATGCGGACAAATAATGGGGGGAAATCGATAAATAATCGATCGTACTCAGAGTTTCAAGCTTTGTGTGCCTTGAGGAGGTTCTTAATAGCAAACATCACTTTGGAAAGCCAGTAAATTTCCGAATTTTCTGGCAAATTCCATACGAATTCTATTAGCAAAAATTTTGTACACTGAAAAAAGGCGTGAATTTCGATTTACAACAGTCGAGTGTCTCAGTGGTTGTGGTCACTCATTTTAAGGCGGCAGCCAAGACTTTTCAAAATCTTCCACCTACTAGTTTTGTTTAATAGATTATTCTGGCAGTAGTCTTTCGCGAAATAAATATTTCTAAATCCACAGATGCTGTTGATGAAACACTTTGCAGACACGACAGCTTAACTGTCAGCGAGGGTGAATAAATTTTACCAAAAAACCGTCAAACTTCTTAGACAACACTTTTGCGAGCGGTTGTACCGATTTACGTGAACTCAAGCGCAACATCTTCTCAGGATGTGAGCCCAAATTGATACATCTGCTAGCAGACGTTGAAACATATAACACATATGTGCACAAAATTTTTTGTCATATTTAAACAAATTTGTCCCAATGAAATTAGTTCCCTTGAACAACCTAAGGCGCTCCACGACAGACTTTTTATACCTCTTGTCCCACCTACAAGTTGCTTTGGTTAATCATTCCACGCAATTAGACATATCTTTGTTTGATTTCAATTAAGTAGTACATCTGGGGACTTGGTTTCAACCAATTAATGTAAGAACCAGGATATTCAACCCAAGGTCGCATTTGTGGCCACCGCGCGTATGTTAAATTGTTTTAACGGGTCATGGCCACCGAAGTGCTCTGCTACTTGAGTTTGTGACCACCGACCAATCAGAAGGCGCGATGCGCGCACTAGTGCTCGCGTGTCCGAGGCAAGCGGTTTGCGTCCATTTGGGAAACCGTACATAAGACCCCAGCACCCGTCTGGCGAACCACAGATGCCACGAATGACGTTGGAGACGCCAGACTACTTCATGTATGTTCTTAATAGACAGTTTTTAGAATGCCCACCATCTGGGTTGTTTAATCTAACCTAATCACGATGCTCTCATTCGCTAATCACACCAATCGCCTTTTTTATTGGTCACTTTAGAGAAATTCACTGAAACATGGTTGTTCTAAAAACCGACATTGATTTTTCTGGATTCATTTGTCTTGTTTGTCTCCTCGGTAATGTGAAACGCCTCCGAGTTGACCTCTATGTGGTGTACCTACTTGGGCTAATTGTTCTTGCTTTATTCCTTGTATATAGTACCTCTGAACAAAAGAATTTCCGCGTACTTGTGCTTGTTATCTTAATCTGGATCAACTCATCAAAGAGTTCCTCGCCTGACCAACCAGTGCCACTTGTGTCATTCGAGATCATCGACGAGGTTAAACCGGGTCACACGATTGGAAACATTCGTCAGGTTCTATGGCAAAAGTCCTCCACTGTATTCTCGCTTGTCGTCGTGACGTCGTCCAACTTCCAGCGTTTCAATGAGTACTTCTCAATCACCAAAAATGGCACAGTCATTGTCCAGAAACTGGTTGATCGCGACAACCTAGACGATGTCTGTGGACCCCTAGACTGCTGCCAGTCTGCCGTCTGCACAATCGACGCTCGTGTCATGTTCATTGTGGACCAAAACGAGGACTCAAGTGTCAGTTCTAACGACCAACTGCCAGCTCACCTTCAACTCCGATTAGTCGACGTGAACGACAACTCTCCACAGTTTCCTCTCAACTCCAACGGTCGTCCAGAATTCACGGTTCGTATTCAAGAAGGCGGTAAATTTGCCCGAGAAACGCTTCCATCGGCAGTTGACTTAGACAGTGCCGAGAATGGCATTGTTCAGTATCGCCTTAGCAGCGACAAAAATCCTAATCATTCCACAGACGAACTGTTCCGTTTGAGCTACGAAAAGGTCTTGTCGGATCCGTTGAACAAGTCTCAAGGATGGCGACTGTCACCGCCAATGCTGATACAGCTTCGCGAACTGGATTTTGAGGTTCCAACAGATAGGCAGTTCAAGCTGATTGTCATTGCTATTGATGGTGGTAATCCCGCATTGACAGGATCGCTTTCTGTGACCGTCAATTTAATGGACATCAATGACAACTCTCCCATCTTCGAGAAGACCAATGTTTCGACTATCGAATTAGCTGAAAATACCACCTTTTCACCAAATCCCATCCATAAGTTCATCGCTACTGATCTAGACTCAGGCGAGAACGGTCTGATCAGCTACTCGCTTAGTCCGTTGAACGAACCACGGGTATTCGACAAGTTCTCCATCGACAATTCGAACGGAGCACTCTACCTGATCTCGGCTCTTGACTACGAAGTCTACAGTGAAAGGCATTTTACGGTGATTGCTGTTGCATCAGACAATGGCACGCCCAAACGCAGTGGAACTACTACTCTGACCGTCGTCACACGCGACATTAACGACAACTTACCAACGCTGGTGGTTCAGGAGAACATCACGGTCATTGAAGGCATCAACTACACCAAACCAGTTGTTCGGTTCTATGTTAAGGACGATGACTTCGTTTCCAGAGGCAAGGTATGATGGGTTGGTAATTAAATCGATTAATCACTTGCTAGAATTTGAATTCAGCGCCAAGGAGTTAGATAAACAAAAAGATGAACGAATTCTCTGGTTGCTAAAATAATCACTGTTTTCAGAAATTCTAAATAAGAGCCACTGCAATCAGAAATTGATCCAAAGTAGCTGTTGTTATCAAATCATGGAACCAGGGACGTTGATCGTTTTTAAACCACAGTCACTAGTCTCTGACGGATTAGTTGTAGCCCTAGAAAACGGTTTCACAAAAAAGGCGTGAATTCAGACTGGCTGATTTTATCGTCCAAAGGTGGTGCGACGTTCCCACAGCCTTTGATGGCTTACCGAGGCTTTCTCAGGCACTTCGCTAACCCCAGGCAAGCCACCTGAATGTTTTAATCTCAACTTACGTTCAAAGATTCCTGGCCTCCTGAACCACCCCAGGAACTTAACGACACTCCACCATTTTAAACTACAGCTCACCCATGTTTACTGGCTTAGTAGACAATGCCGTCGTTTGTGGTTTAAAAATGTGACAAGACGGAGTTGAGGTAGGTCAGATTCGCTGCCCGATTGCCGGTATCAACATATGGTTTTTGAAGTTACCTACGATACCGCTCAACGCGGGGTGAGTCTAGACTTTGGTGTGAAAGCATCGGCGCATCAAATCCACATGGGATTACTCCCTAGTCACACGTGAATGCTAAATTACTTGCAAGCTTTCGAAGGATGCAACTACGATTGGAAGAATGGTAGCTCAGCCGGGTGCGTACTATGAAACCGTTTTTTTATAGAACTCAACCCGAGGTATCATCATTTGTGCTTTGAATCTCCTAAAACCGTTGAAATAACGCTGGCATGTGATTGGCTGACCTGTGGGACCAATCGATAGAGTCTATTTCATTTAAACAATCTTGCCCTTTTGATTGATAACGTGTAGCCTGAGCTAGATGTGAGACTCATTGGATTAGAGGGAGTAAACATCAATGAAGAGTAGTGTTCCCTGGAATTACTCGACTAGCTTTCCTTCAACTAGCCTTTATGGCCAACCTGAAAGATTTCGAAGCAAAAGTATGTGGGGTGGGGAGGGAGGGAGGGTAAGGGAAGCGTGTCCTCAAGCAGCTGGGGCCACCCAAGTTCTCCCGGTGGCTTAATTACCTTCCTGAGCAAACGCGACCTACCTGTGTGAGTTAGCAAGAAAGAGGGAGTTAGGGGCTTGTACGGAATAGCGAGTTAGCAAGAATGTTACCTCGGCTTTACCAGTAGACGGCATCATACAGGTTTCGCTACAGACTGCTTGTGATGTTGTGGTTGGTTTCGTTTTGACGCCTGATTGACATATGAAGTAGGGTTTCTTTCACTCGAAATCTGACAGCGTTTGAGTCATGTGTTTGCTTAAGTGACTGCATTTAGGCTGCTAAATGCGGCAAACGCATAGCGATCTTTTCATAGAAACTTACGTCTAGTAATTAGTGTTGTGGAAGGTTGATCCAGCATTTAATTATCACAAGTTTAGGCAATGGACAGACGTTGTCTCAGCTCAAAATAGACCTTTATCAATAGTTTTCGTCCACCTATTTAAACAATGGACATTTTGGTGCAAAGTACGATTTGGTCACTCGGCTGTAGACTCATTTTTTTTATCAGATCTTTGGTTCAAATCTGACAACTACGCCCTAGCTACACTAATCGACGAGATCAGTTTTTGGTAACGCATTTGGTCACAATTATTGAATTCCCTCACAAGACTGCAAACTTGTACTTCCAGATCCTGGAAAGTAATAATATCAGCTTTGTAATCCCGAGAAATCGATAATCCCCCACCCAGAATGAGTGGAATTTGTAAAATTTTTGTTGCAAACCAAAATACCACAAATATTTAAGACAAATTCATGTTGCCTGTTGCTATGCTTGCAGCCACTAGATGTACGATTTCTGGACCTCTTGATTATCGATCGCCAACTAGGGCAGATGACCTTGGATTTTTGGCGCGGCAATCGATCGCAAGAACGAAAAATGATTATGATCATGCTAACAATCATTACACATCACCTTTAAAGTTCAAAGTAATAAAGGGTAACATTAGTTTGTGCCATTTTTCAGTCGGTTTAAGTGAGCTAGTGAGCTATTTGAACGGCATTTTACAATTGACAGCCAATGACGTTGAAGCAACCTTGACCGCGCTCGTGTTTGGATTTCAGGTGACCTGTCGACCATCTCCGAGTCGTGCAACGGAAGCTGGAATAGCAGCTGGCGCAGCCTCGCTTCGATTGCAGGAGGTCACTGCAAACGCCTACTTTGTCTTCACAGAAGGCATCTTTGACTACGAGGAGACAAAATCAGCTAGTGTAGAGATTGTGTGCTCAGATAGGGCTTTGGGTGAACCTTTGACGTCTCCAGACCGTCCTATCCGCATCACCGTCGCCATTGGCGATGCTAATGACCATTATCCTGAGTTCGGCGTGTCGGAATTTCTCACAAAACTGCCGGAACACTCTCCAGAAGGCACAAGAATCGCACGGCTCACCGCTACCGACGCCGATTCTGGACTGAACTCCCGTGTAACCTACTCTCTCGTGAATGACAACGGAGGTCGATGCAGCACCCTGGAGGCACTCAGCATAGACAGACAGACGGGAGTTGTGTCTGTAAAAAACGGCAACTGTCTAGACCGCGAGGCTAATGAGGAGGTTGAAGCCTTTGTTGCCGCTGAAGATGGCGGTGGTTTATCAACTTCGGTGAAGCTGAAGATTCGTCTAATGGATGTCAATGACAATGAACCGAGATTCCAGGTTACGGATTCCTTCAGTGTGCCTGAAAACCGTCCAGGTGGCTTCGTCATCGGCAGTGTGAGATGTACTGACGCAGATGTCGGCGTGAATTCTGGCATTCTCCTAGAACTGTCCGAAAACAACACGCAGTCGGTGAAAGAGAGCTTTGATCTACTGCTCAGCGAGGGTTTGTCCCCGAATGTCGTTCCCGGCCGAGGTAAAGTCAGCGGAAGAGGTGAAGTCTCGGCCGTGCTAGTGACCAAAAAGCGTCTAGATCGAGAAGAGGTTGAAACCTACACCATCCAGCTGGTTGCCACAGACATGGGTGAACCTCCGCTAAGAGCTCACAAAACCATCCATCTGGTTGTGCTAGACGAAAACGATAATCAGCCTATACCCCGATTTCCGCAGCCCTTCACCACGGTTGGATATCATCCACTGGTTCACACTAACTCGCCGTATGGTTCGAAGGTATGCGTTCTGCGTTCCCACGATCCTGATAGAGGCGAGAATGGAACCGTCGTCTACGACATCCAGCCTGGAACTAACGGATCACGGGACTTCCATCTAGATAGGGTGACAGGCGCGTTGACGACGATGTGGCACCAGAAAGGTCCGACCCCAGGCGTCTATGCGATCAAAGTTTTGCTCTACGATATGGGGCAGAATGCCACCAAGGTTGAGTGGAACTTCTTCGTCTACATCAGTCCACGAAATCCCCATCTTGATTCCACGTCCAGCATCAAAACGCGCTTCTCAGGCGGGCCAAACACAACACTAGCAGTCGGGAGCAAGTCGTGGGGACGACTATCCCAAATCGCCAGCATCATGATCATCATTGCGGTAGCAGTGGCGATCGTGCTAGTGATCAGTTGCGCGTGCATGATCAAGCTGCTGGTCAGATCCAAGTCAAAGAGCCATCCTCCTAGTGGAACCCCTAAAAGTGGTTCCAGCGCACTCTACTCACCTTCCACGCTTGGCATGGTGTACACCCAATCCCCAACGATCAATAACGCGCTGTCTCCGGACACACCCAAGTACAACCTTTCGACACCAGAACACGTCAATTGGTGCATGCGACCAGTGGAGATGATTGGCCAGTCCGATGGTCACGTGCCGCCCTTGGAAGGAACCACTGGTAACGGCTACTACTTCACCTCACCGCCTTACGGAACTGACACCATGTCTAGGTGTGGCTGCACAACTCTCTGGCAAGGCCTTCCTCCAACGTAGACCAGTTTTTCCCGATCCTTCACTCCGTATTTCCTGTCTTCGTGTTCTGGCAGAATCCAGCTTCAAATCAACCTGTACATACAGTTAGAACAAGTGTCATTTTACAAAGTGAGGCCAGCTTTAAATCGTGTTTTTTTTTCATTATCTAACTGGAGGGGTTGCAGAAGCACACAACCAATAAAGGAACGCGTCTGCGGCTTACCTTGCTTGTTGGCTGACACCAAAATCGATGCCTCGAATTCGAAGTGATTTGAATTCAGTTAAATAGGATGCGTTCTTTTTCACAAATCCACATAAAATCAAGTCAAGTGAGCGTGGGAGCCATTCCGACGGCGCGTTGTTTAAATGTGCTAGTACTGAGTTTCCATAGTGATTGAGGCCTGTTCATTTGCCTTATTTTCGACAAGTAGCCACTTCTGGAACATTTCCAGGTAGTTGCAAAAGGTTATTGTTTTACATTTTGGCCATTTTCATGTCCAAATGAAGCATTTTTGCCTTGTCATTTGTGTCAAATGCGGCCTAATCATTGAAAAATGGCGGCTTTTCAAAATCGTGCTTACTCTTGTCACTTGGCTCTCAAGTTGCTACCGTATGAAGCTACAAGCGTTTCTTGTTACCCGCCAAAGAATCCATTTCTAAAACAGGCAAATTTCGTGGCCTTGTAGCAGTAAGGAAGCTAAATTACAGCCATCGCCACCCAAACCACCCTCAACTAACCTCTCCCTCCCCCCAAAATGATGACTGTTCAACTGGATATGTCGATAACGCTGGGTAGTCACACATCTGACCATACCCTCATGCCGTGCGAATTGTTCACTCGACTCGGGCTTATCTCTTGCCTGAAAACAGCGTTATTTCGGAGGGAACCATTCGGTTGGGAGCTGCGTCTCGCAAATCCTCGCAAGCCTCATTTTGAAGGGTAGGGGTGGGGGAGTGCTGTGAGTCATCCAGTCTGCGATGACTCGCCAGTGCCCTACGAAAGGTGAGATATGCAGCGTTGTGGATAACTCCGACGACGGCCGCTTAGGCATGCAGAATGGTTGTGTGGTGAATTCACTAGCTCACAAATTAAACTACAAAAACATGTTCAAGTAAACAGGAAAAAAGGGTAATGAAACCTCACCCACGCGCACTCAGCGACCAGTCAGCCACCCAGTTAACAAACCCGCGAAGCAGCCTGAAGAAAATCGATACGGGAAAAATCGATTTCGCATTGTGCACACTCAAAGTGCAAATTTCGGTCAGCGGAGTCACCGAAATTTTCGAAAATTCAAGCAAATTTTAACTTTAGAGCCTATCTATCGAGTTGAACAAAAAAGAACCACCCTAGACAGATACTCAAGTATGATTTGGGTAGTACCGCACGACTGGATTTGCCATCTGTCAATGTGGTTGTCAGGCCTTTTGCAATGGCCCTGCATGCCCCCGGAGCCACCTACAATTACACACAGAATACGCCCAAATGTCTTTTCTCCCTCTTCTCCCTCCTCTTGCTTCTCCTCCACCTCGTAAAATGTCCTTTTTTGTGTCACCCTCTCCCCACGAAAGTTGGACTTAATTACCCTGCTCAAAAAGGACAACTGTCGTTCTAGGGGGGCTCAAATCAGGTCCAAATTCCTCTATTTGCTTCCCCAAAAATTCGTGATCACGTGGTGGTCCAAAAACACCGGCCAACCCCACCAGCACCCTCCCAAAAACTGAGATATGCATAAAAAATGACCCATCACGACGCCCCGACCAAAACCGCTTTTTGTTTCAGGAAAGCGAGACAACAACGGGGAAAATTGGCCCTCACGTGGCCTATTTTCGCGTGCCGACTAATGCGTGCGCGCCTCTGTAAAGCGAGGCCGGGGTGGGATGGGGGGAGGTGGGTGCAGGGGAGAGGGGGGGAGGGGTGAAATGGCGAGGCAGAGATTAACGCGTGTTGTTAATCAGGCGGTTGTTCTCGGAAGGTGTCATTACCGACTGCCTTTGCGTGATACTGCGAATATTTGTGTGTGTGTGTGTGTGTGCATTAAGCTGCCGCCACAAAGATAATCGAATGGGTGGGTGAGTCGCTTAAGTCAGACGGCGGTTTATTACGGACTGACTCAGCGCCAGGGCATTGGTACTCACGAAGCTCCGCATAACGAACTAACGGACTTGTTTATTCACCCTGCTTAATCCGGTCGCTCCACCTCCGACACAGGGTTCCCCTTTTCGCAGCATGTCGCCAGCCGCGCTGATCCTCAACTCCCACCTCATTCACACGAACACTTATCTTGGATTATCCTCACACCTAGTTCTCGATGTTAGCGCATCTGAGGTATAAATACTCACGCGCAAACCCCACCCCCGACACAACGACATCAACGTGGTTGAGCTCTGAAATAAACGGTTGTGTCCACGTCCTCTTCGGTCTTTTTCTTCGTCGCGGGTATCAGGGAAACGTAATCGGGCCAGGGTTAATTCCGTGGCTCCGGCACGGTTCAAGACCCCATGCTGGAGCCCACTACAGGGCAAAGACTAACCAACCAATTAGCGGCTTTCATTATGTCAATTGATTAGTCAGAAGTAGGCTAGACACGTTAAGCATGTTCCCACCTGTGGTACGCAAGTCTGTTTCACTTGATCTTTTATCGATCGATGCACCCTCTGATTTAACCGAACCCATACTCCTCACATGTTTCTTTACTAAGTCACTAATGGAGATTTGAAGTTTCTGTGGTTGTTTTCAAGATCACTCTCGATACACCTGTGGTACTTCTGCGGAAGTTAGAACAAAGTCAGGTAGATCAATCAGCCAATCAGAATGGGCGCAAACAGGAACCAATTGGTGGACTCAAAAATGATTACCAATCAGTTGACAAGACCCATGACCAATGATAAGTCAAAAACTGGGTTCATTTGAGTGGGTTACAAAAAAGGCCTGTAGTGAATCTTATGGATTCACGTCCACTAACCCAGTTGTCGTAGTCTTCGAAATCATGACTTCATTTTCACGCCAATCCTATCGATCACGTGACACCACCTTCATGCTACCCACTTGATTAATCTAAACGTTCAGCAAGTTCTACTTTTGAAGGATCAAGCCGACTGTATTGACCGACAGACCCATTTATTTAGACTCGTTTTCACCGTCGACTTGTCTGAGTAGCGTGAACTGGCAAATTCAAGTCACCAGCGTGGCACAATTGATAAAGCAACAATTTCCCTCATTCACAGCAAGGGGTGGAACCGACGTGTCGACAATTGCGCGGCCACGACAACTGCTATTCGCGACGTCAATGAGCCCCGACATGCAAAATCGTCATTTACACAAATTACCGCATGAAAAGAGCTGTAATTAGTGAGGCAGCGCAATGAGAGCACAACTTTCGCCAGCTATAGTTGATTAAACGAGGGGGGAGGTGCAGTTATGAGCGGAGCCACGAAGTTGCCTTGGAAGCATAAAGGTCTCCAAGAGCCTCAGGTCATTAAACAGTGCATTCTTTCAATCTCATGGAGACTACAGCGAGCCCACAGTCTTGGTGTCGCATTGTTTGTTTTAACGAATTGATGGCCTTGAAAATTGCAGTTTAATTTTCCCTCGCTTAAGCGACCACTCAGGGAGATCTCGCCAACTCAGTTGTATTCGACAGCGAGGGAATCTCGAAGCCACATTTCTACACTCAAGGTTGCTTGTTTTACTAGTCGCCCGTTATCTACGATTACTGGCGTCGCACTCGACACAGTTTGCTGGCACGTCACCCCCCATTTTTCTTTCATGCAGAGTACATTAAGTTTCCGAAAATTGTCTCACACCGGGAGATGGGGTAGAAGGAGGCGGAGGTGGTGGTGGCGGCGGTGGCAAAGCGCCTGAATCTGGGCGTCTACCGCCAGCGGCGATAGCATCGCCAGGTTTCCCACTCACTTCCCGCGCGCACGCGCGCGAAATTTGAAAATACCGCGAGAGGAATCTGCACATCTTAAACACATTTCGGCTTGCGATGCCGTGCTAAGTGCTTTTCCCACCTTCCCTG
The DNA here is from genome assembly GCA_900604375.1 of Mesocestoides corti. Taxonomy (NCBI): domain Eukaryota; kingdom Metazoa; phylum Platyhelminthes; class Cestoda; order Cyclophyllidea; family Mesocestoididae; genus Mesocestoides; species Mesocestoides corti. The sequence goes on along the minus strand of UXSR01005434.1, from coordinate 10,558 downwards.
CTCCGGTTTATCACAAGTGGCTGAACGATAGCGGGATGGGGGGCAGCATAATACACTGCTTGATCAGGAATGCAGTGGGAAGTCCTATCATTGGTTGATATGCGCTCTACAATTTGCGAACAACTATTCCCGTTCTTAGTAAGGCATTTTGATCCTTCTAAAAGTAAAAAAAACACTACTCTGTTCGTTTGAGCAATCATCTTCGTTCGAATCTGGCGTCATGTGATCGTTCTAGTAAATGACACAACTTCAACCAATCAGCTTTGGCGCCTCCGAAAAAATTGATGTCCTGTCAACCATTGGTTGTTTTTTTTACAGGGATTCAATACCTTGCAATGGGATCATCCCCTTTAAAACCTGTTTACTGAGAGATCCAACTCTTAACTAGATGCAAAATTTGTCATGTTATCTCTGTGTTCCTCTTTGTTTTACTACAGTCAGTGATTCAACACAAATCACTACACATGCGCTGGAGGCCACCCAATAAGACTCGAGCAATTTCAAGGTCAACGTTAGTGGACGAAGTGAGTTTGAGTGCGCCTCAAGAGTACGAGTCCAGAACACAGAAAACACTTTCCCACCCGTTTGGTCACCCTTTTGACCTTGAATAATTCCTTCTTGATGTTGTAAACACACGACCTTGTTGACGCGGCAATCACGAGTTGAATACAAACCCACTTACTAGATTGAAACCCCCAATTCAAGGAATTACCAAGAGCGGTTAAAAGAGTTTTACTGCATGAAAAAAGTAGAAAAAGGTGTCAGCTTGAGGCCTTTCATAAATATTTGCAAGCTGCTCGAAGGCGTCTCGCAGCCTCCTTTGGTGATAACAGAAACACAAGTTCATGTACTGGCATGCCACGCTAAGAAATTTAAAAAAAACAGAGTTACTACTTACTTTTAAACAGTAGGCATAATTGTTCAAACGTTAAAATGTACCTCGCATCCTGTTAGGCACAACCTCAGGTGCTTCAGAAACTGCGCTTTAGGCATCGAAGTTAGCTTCAGGGTAGTTTCTAAAAGCTCCTTCAACTGATCGTCGGTGACCAACTTAGTTGAGTCCAAGAGCTCAGCGGTCTTGAGGAGAGCCCCACGCAGTTCGGCAGCACTAGACGCGACGGCTTGGGTGAGATGAGGTGGGTGCCAGAGGAAGCCGAAAGTCGACGTCAAATCGGACAGACGACACACGCGACCCTTCAACAGCACCAGCACCTCCAGCAGTCGCTCCTCGTCGTTCAGGAGGTCCATTCTAAGGGACGCAAGGCCGGACATCCAAAGTGCAACCACAAATCAATGCATAATTGTCTAGGGTTAATAGCTAGAGCAAAAACTTCGATCAGACGAGGAAGCAGACAAGTCAAACTGATACGGCATGACAACACACGACCACCTCACGTTGTTCACACGTCTCAGAAGACCCTCCTGAACGTGGGATGGGAAGTTCTCTCATACGCGCGCGACATACTCACCAGACGTGGTCGCTTTCTGTTCCCTTTCGCTTTATATTGCATCAACTTGCTGAAAAATCTGTGAAAATTAAGTCACACACCTGGTAGAAGCGTCAATGAACGAATGAAAAACACATACTCGAGAGGTGCAGCATGTGCTACTTACAATGGTTCAGTAGTTGCAGAACACCGTCGGGGAGACGAGAAGTACTCACGAAGGTAGTTGACTAAGTAGGAAGAGGAGGCGGTGGCGGACGAATGCCATGTCACCTTGGAGGCTTCGTCAACCAGACGATCGAAATGCGAGCGTCCACAGACTTGGAGGAGTTCAGGATCGACGCGCGCGTGGTGTCGATTCAGCGCGGAGAGGTCAAACTAGGGGTGCAGGTTTGCCAAAAAAAAAACTAAGGAAACAGGCGTGACACAACTAAGAAGCAGTCCTCTCAACTACACACAGAAGGCAGTGGTGTTTGGGTTTAAACATTTTGTATCAGTGAATCTCACCGAGTCGAGCATTTCATCGATCCGTCGGTCTGGGCTCCACACAGTGGATGAGGTGGGGGAGGCGGCATCGAGGGAAGGGCAGCTGAACAGACCCCCAGTGGCTGAAAGCCAGGTCAACAGGGCCGAGGGCAGGTAACCAGCAGAACGCAAATTCGCCACGAACCCCACCTCCTCCTGATCTGCCAGACGCTTGGAGAACTTGCGGCCTGAACTACAAAAAACCGATGATGGTGAAGAAACATCGTCCACCGTCATCACGCATCCCTCTAAACGCTCACGCGACTGTAAATCCAGCGCCGTGTTGACTAACACAAAAACCGATCAGTGCGTGTTAAAGAAAACACGGTTTAATTGGCGGCTACTCAGAAAGTGACCAATCAGATATGGTGGAAATCCGTAGATTGAAGGAACCACATTTAAGTGGTGGCCTCACCTTGACAGCATCAGGGGCAGATGCGCAAATTGTGGTGGCTGCCAATCAAACGCGGCGTAGAGTTGGAGATGCTTCGGCACCGACGTCAGCCACTCCTACAACAAAAATAAGGAGGAGGAGATGACCAATTAGAGTGCTCTTCGGTCTTGTGTGTCATTGGCTAGGGCGCGCTGATAAGAAATAGCATTTGTTTGTGGCACAAGTAATAGAAGTTTGCGAATTTGACCTGACCTTGAGTCGGCCAATGGGGTTGAAGTAGTTTGAACCAATCGCTTAAGTCTTTTATGGAAGGTTATTCGAAGTAGGATGCACTGGCATGAAAAGCACCATGTGAAAAGGGAATGCTGACTCACCGACCCGCGGATCACGTGACTGATTTCCATCAGATGATCATCCACGATATTGGCAAAGTGGTAGACAGGAAGTCCGTCGGATTTCATTATAATCTGGTGAGGGGATAAGAAGATGCTACCGATGTAATTGATTGGACAGTAACGATAGAACACTAAATCCGAAAACCTAGTCAAGTACTCGATAAGGTTTCAAAGTGAATAGTGAGCCATGAAACACCGAAAAATTGTGAAAATTGACATAAACGGGTTATGCTACGTAAGGGTAAATACAGGTTTACAAAGGGAGCGTACTGGGTCGCCTTCATCCTCAACGTTTTGAAATGTGATTTGGCCGAAAACAATGTCGTCGAAGACTGTACAGGAGGGCTGCTGCATCTGTAAAGTACACATACATAGCCAATGACGTCGGCATCGCAAAAAAGTGAATGTCCAGCAGAGTGAACCATTACTTTGAATCGCAAAACATGAGGGGCATTCTGAGAGAGCTTCGACTCGACTTCGCGTGCTGAGAGGTGTCGACAACGACCGTCATATCGAACAGTCTCCCCGCGCCTTCTTTGTTCGCTTTTGAGAATATCCAAGCGTTTTTGCGAACAGAAGCAGTGGTAGGCGCGCCCAATTTGAAGTAAGTGGTCAGCATACTTTCGATATATTTCAGAACGTTCTGACTACAGTTTAAAACAGAAAGCAGCTGATGAGGTAGGAATCTGAAAGGTTGTCCGAACGACATAACAAGCGCCACCATAAAACAAGGACGAATCGGGTTAGGGAGAAAAGCTAACAAAGTACTACAGCATACTACCTTAGAAGGCATTTAACACCAAATTGTCCGTTTGAGGACAAAAACGCTTAATTTTATCAAAACCTGTTTTTTTTTAAACAGGCGAGAAAACTACAAATTTGCAAATTTTAATGCAACTGCATGTAGATAGTTTTAGGCATAATAGTGACGAAAAGAATTACTAATGCGTTGGGACAATGTTTGCTTTTTCAGATAAAAACGTACAGAGATCTTCTTAATAAACACCCTTATTTAGAAAGTCCATGTATATATTCAAAGTCTGTAAAAAATACAAACACGTTTTCACACTAATCGAGCAGAAAACCCGAGATTCCAAACATGATGTACCTGTATGTAGGGACCAAAAGGCCCACCGCTGGTGGGACCTTCGTCTGGGCTTAGACCTGCCCATTCTAGACAATCAGTTATTTCCTTTAATGCACCCGGGAAACATCGAGACTGTAAATATATTTCCACATAAGTAGATGATCTACTTGATCGGTATCCTCGATTCGAAGAACAAATTCTCCGCCATGCTTTCTCGCCAAAATATAGTTAACGAGAGCCGTACGCAGACCACCTATATGAAGAAGCCCAGTTGGGCTAGGTGCAAATCGTGTACGAACTCTTCGACGTGCAGACGAATAGAACCGCAAAATGGAATGCAAACGTCCAACCCCAACCATTCTAAGCACGCAGCAGGAAAAGACAAGGAATCAAACAAAGTCACAAGGTCATAGGATTCTTTTTTAGGTATTAGCCAGTAGTGATAGAAACAGTTTATTTGTAACATTACGATATTTCAAACATATTTAAAACATGTTTTAACGACACATTATCGAAATTTTTGGTCTATGTCCTCGAATCCATTACTGGTTTAAGCTGAGTTGAGTTCATTCTACTTAAAGATCAACATTAATCGTGGAATTCTAGGCTTGCGAACTATATCTAACGCACCATTAGGTCAACTCGATCGTTGTACTGACTTCGAATTTTTAATGCATAATCAGTGGCTGCTTTTATCGTTGTAAATTGAGAACATTTAGAATCAAATTCATAGACTTGTTAAGTGACTTCTTAAATCTTTACGAACTTACAAACTAACATAGGACATTAAATTATGAATAAAAATTTTATTTCCTCTGGAATTGTAATAAAAATTTTTTTTTTTGCAATTTTACGTAATTTTATTCAAACACTACTGAGATTAGTAAGTTTAAAATTTTCTTTCCATTTAGAACGATATTTAGTGTGTTTTTTACTATTAGGTTAAAGGCATAGCTTGTCATAATGTTAGTCGCAGATTTTGTTATTTCTTAGTTAACCAATCAATGTTGAAGAAAATGTGTAGTGTCATGGTATTTATAAAAAAAATGCAAATATTTTTCATGTACTAGTCAGTCAAATATGCTACCGTGTGTGTTTCTTTAAAGTTTATAAGGACAGGAGCTAACGTGCTAAAAACTTGTGTTAATCAAGCCGTTACAATCATCCTATTAAGCGTGGCTTCTAGATGTATATTAAATATTTAACACCTTTAACAGAAAAATACGTCTTTTGTATTTAGCTATTTATATACTATCTATAAAAGCAGATCAGACCATAAATGTGCGTGCGTGCAGATTATAACCTGTACATGTAACCATTTAATTTTAGTTGATCCTTCTGTAACATGAATAGAACTTAAAATGATTGGTTAATAGATAGTCAAGGTTGTTACGTCAGTTGTCACGAGTCTAGCCTGCGTAAAATATGTAGACTATCTATTTCAAGGCTATTTCAAGGACAGGCGCCGTCCAATCACCCTTTCCTTTATTTGGCTGCTTGACCTTCTTGTATTCTATCTGTCCGCTTATACGTTACCACAAATTTATTTTTGTCCAATGTTTCGAGGCCGGCCTACATGACTACACGAGCAAGACAGAGAAGTCTGATGCTCCTGCACTGAATCCGAGAGGCTGGTGGTTCTGAAGTGAGATTAATTGAAGATGCTGAATGCGCCAGTACTATTATGAAGAATAAATGTGGAAGAAGAGAAAGTGACTGTAGCCGTTTGAGAGTTATTGCCAGAAGTGATTCAATTTTACCACTAGACCATTAATTAAGTTACAAGTTTTTAGTTTCCGCTTTATTTGTAACACGTTCATTTTGGTTGGTAAATTTGGCTGTTTGGCTCAAGCATGCTTAGAGCCTAATTAGAATATGATTTGCCTTATGCCTACATTAAATGGCTCTAATTTTAGTGAAAAAGTATGCACATTTACTATTGCTACTACTTGTATAGTAGTAATATTGATAACTAATTGTCAACGCGGGATACATACACCGGCTTTGATAAAGTATTTTCTAATATCCATGACTGCTTTTGGCTTCCTCTTTGAAGAACCACAGAAGCAGTCTTTCTATGTTAACACAATATCGTAAATAAATCATTTCGGTGGATTTTCATTACCCCTAAGTGAGATCTCAAACAGGGCAATTCAGCAACCGAGCTCAACCACGTTGGTGTCGTTGTGTCGTGTGTGGGGTTTGCGCGTGTGTATTCATACCTCATTTGTGTGAGTCATAGATGCGCTAACATCGAGACCTAGGTGTAAGGACAATCTACGATAATCTTTCGCGCTGATGAGGGGGAGTTGAGGATCCGCGCGGGTGGCGACATGCTACAAAAAGGGGAACCCTGTGTCGGAGGCTGGAGCGACCGAATTAAGGAGTGTGCACAAGCACGATTCATAACAATACTAACACTCTTCCTTTGGTTGTGTTTGAGCAGTACAGTGGTGCTAGTACTTAAAACCTGAGCAACTTTGGCCAGACACGGCGTTGACAGTCCCGTGCATAGAACAGGGTGGAACGAAGCATGCAAATGGGGTACCGCGTCTGTCAGGTTGTGCATTAAACATGAAGCGGTCGCGTTCGCGAAATTTTACCTGGAGATTCACGCCTTAATAATGCATAAACAGCGTTTACGATAGAAGCTGACCACCGATTTTTGTCACGACGTGTAAGCGTGTTAGTCACCACGATTTTGTGTCCAAAGGGAAAGTAACCTGCGCTTAAACAAATGTTCTCTTCATAGCGGCTTTTCCCGCCCAACGGGAAATCGAGTTCTTCTACTTGTATTCATCTTCGAAATTCATCATGGATCCAGATTTTGTGAATTTTCGTTGTCATGACGACAAGAGTCACCTGGTCTCTCAACGAGAACTGATAGGCCTGTACGGACGAGTTCACAAATCGAGCTCTCAAACACCAAACTGACACACAAAATCTACGTTGACTTGGCGGTACCGTGGGGTGATCTAGAGTGAAATGAAATATTTTTATTTGCTTTCATAACAGGACTGCTACAAGTGAACATTAAGAGCTCTACAATTTGTCCTCAGTACGTCGATCAGGTTAATGAACCATCACTTTATCCAGATTGGTTGAGTTGATGTGATTCGCATTGATTCCCACTCGTTAAACCGGTCACTTCAGCCTCCGACACAGGGTCGCCCTTTTCGCAGCATGTCGCCCGCAGCGTGCAACCTCAATTCCCCCCTCACTAGCAAGAACGGTTCGCCTAGATTATTCTTACATCGAGGTCTAGATGTTGGCTTATTTATGACTCACACATCTGAGGTATAAATACACACGCGCAAACACTAAACACGACACAACGACACCAATGTGGTTGAGCTCTGAAGTAAAACGGTTGTGTCCACGTCCTCTCCGGTCTTTTTCTTCATCGCGGATGGCAGGGTAGCGTGATCGTGCCAGGGTTAATTCCATGGCGCCGGTGTAGTTTAAGACCACATGCTGGGGTCCACAACAGCGTCAACGCATTTTTCCTGCTAGCTGAAAGCAATTTCGTGTTCGTGCTCAGCCATGTCGAGTTGCTGACTAGCTTGTCATTCGCTAGAGCACTCTGTTGAATTATTCGACAATCCGAAGACCAATCAACTAATAGTGCAGTAGCTGTTGTTCCTCGACATTGCCTTCTTAGACAGGTACATCTTCAAATGGAAGACGACGTTGATTGTGTTTACGGTGTCCAGCGAATCTGGCCTTGCTTATTAGAATTTGATCCATTCAGGACTACTCTTTACAAAGACGGTTATCTTTTGGAAGCAGACATCTTGGCGGCAATAATTGAACTAATCAATCGTGGTGTTTCAGAATCTACTAGGAAGCTATGGCACCCCTTGCCAATGGCATTCTGTTTCCCCACAAATGGACGAGGTCTGCCACATTACCGAGTTCCCAACAAATTCTGCGGAACGTCCTCAAAACCAGCACAATCTATCCACACAACTTCTTGTTCATAAAACATCACCGTCCTCCCTTGTTAACACTTCAAGATTGAAGATTTGCGGGAACACATTGAGTGGGGAGCTGAGTTGGGACTAGGAAACGAATGCAGAAATCACGCTCTTTTTGTACAGTGGAAATTCAACTACTTCACACAATAAACATTTTGCATTTTTTTTCAATTCAAAGGGCCCTAAACGCGCCTGGCATTTAAATCTTTCATTCATGCACGAAATTAGACCTATGACGCACTCGCAACTTCCTCTCTCCCCCACACCACCACCACCACCACAGACTGTACGGGGAAATCGTTCGATCCACTTCAAATTTATCATGCATCTCGAGTGCTTCTAAGTCCGAAATCATTGTTTACGTGCTCGATGTAATATGAACTGACAAGATAAACACTTCCACCGGCCATGGGAGGGAAGCTGAAAGGGAAAAAAACGCGAAACAGGTTGTCGTGTTACCCCGGCTCGACGAGGCACTCAGACATTAGTCATCCATCGACAGACCGGGTAGCTAGCCCCCTTTCTATGCCCGCCTCGTTACCCCACTCCACCCCCTCGAATAGGCAACGCGAGCCCGCCATGTCGTGTACACGACAAAACGACTTGATTGAAGCGTTTGGTTCCTGCAGGATGATAATAATGATATTACATGTGTTCCTGTCGCTGTTGGTTTTTCTCAATTTATGACTGTTTTGTTATTAATTAAGCCTGTTTGTCTAATTTGCATACATCGCAGGCAACAATTAAGCTCCCAGCGCTCGTTAATACTCCCCAAGGGAGACTCTAAGTAGCCAATCAGAGTTGACCGAAGCATAAATCGATCAAAACTTCGAAAGGTGCTGCCTGACGGTCAGAATTTGAGAGTGTGACTATTTAAAAAGCCACAGCTCCCTCAAAAATTACCAGAAAATCGCAGAATCTGTTGTTTTAGTGTACCCGGTTACACGTGACGCCAAAATTGAGCATGGTTGGAAGTTTCCTTTGGCAAGGGTTCAGTTTCCGCCTTATTTGTAAGTCCTTCATTTTGATAGTCTGAAGCTATTTGAAAATTATGGTAGTAAAAATCTGTTAATTTTTTTCTCGTGTGTGAGATTAAGTTGCTAGAATGTCGTGAGATGCCGTAGCAACCTGAATTGAATTCAGCGAATAGGCAAGGGAGCCAGAAGGTCGATTTGCTATTGGAGCAGTGAGTGACCTTCAGTAATCACGATGGTTCATCTCACGTGACGACAGAAATAACATACACTAAACGGAGGTTGGGAAAAGGTTTAATTAGCCATGTTGTGGGAACGGTCAGGCGCCAGTTCTAGATTATGCACTGGTTGCCCTAACAACGCCGACATTTTGAAACCAGTTTTATCAATCTGGTAGCGATTTAAAATTCGCCGTTCATGTCAGCACGATGCGAATCGAAGCGCGTAAGAAGTGAGAAGAGGCCTATTCTTATCTTATGCCATTCATTTTTTGTGTATTTTGCTTCGCTCCCTCGATTTGATTGGCCACGCCTAAAAGCGCATCTGACAATCCTAATTGGTCGTAGGTAAGACAATAATGTCTCCGCTTTATTCTCCTTTTCCTGCATCGCATTGCGCCACGGTAAAGTAGACATTTCAGTCGCATTCTTCGCACTTTTCACCATTACTACTCCACAACCAGGCAGATTCACTCTCTGTGTCTGAATTAACGAACTTGGTTCGTGGTTTTGACGTCAACAATGCTAAAACACATTGCTACCCCCTTGGTACACTTCAAAGAGCACCTTTTTTAGCATTTGAATCAGTGGGCAAATTAATGGGTTATCGCGGCGGCTCCGTTTTTTCTTGTAAAAAGCGGATATTCTGCGATAACTTACTGGAATATCTACTTTCACATGTTCTGACCGGTGGTTTATCATCATTTTTATGTCAACAAATGTGGCCAACCACGAAGGCAGAAGCTATTAATTAAACGAGTAACACTAAGTGAATCCACTGAATCCGATTGAATAAGTAATTTAATGATTCTTGTTTTATTAATATTAAATCGGAAAGCGGGCATTTGAATTTTGTTCACGGTTAATTTAAAGAAAAACCGTGTGCTATTTTCAATTATGGCTATATTTTTGGTGAGAGGTAATTCACAAACTGAAACGGTACATTTTCATCGTGTTATGTTACATGAGTTTAAAAATGGGGTGTGTAGTAATTGAAACAAAATATGTTTCGATTTATTTAAATTTGAAAATTTGATCGATTTTATTATTGGAAAAATCTCATGTCGTTAAACAGTCTTCAATACTGGCCAAATAGCCCGATTAAATTGACAAATAGAACGCACAGGTGATTAGGTGAGTTTAATTTTTCATTTTTATAACTAACTTCATTGTCCTCATCAAGACTCTTCCCTCCCCCTCACAAAAAAACTGTAGGCATCCCCGTGGACCACACAGAGTGAATCACAACCTTTACACACAAAAAATGCTATACACGGGGTAGGGAGAGTTTGAAAAGTTCAAACTAGGGAATAAAAAGAACAATTAATTGGTCCTCACACATATATTCGCTTCCTCTTCTACTTCACCAAATAATATCTGCCAAATCACAACGGCACAGTTGATTGGTTGTACTTTTGCGCCACATCGTGTGCGTGGAATTCAGGCGTTTGCCTAGCAAGGTCTGGAGCACCTTGTGTTCACACTTTCACTTTGACACCTCGTCGTGTCCGGATTAGTAATTTGGAAACGCCAGACTCCCCAG
>UXSR01005433.1:0-75537 GCA_900604375.1 Mesocestoides corti | reverse complement strand
CGTCACGCTTGAGGAATCGGCGTCTAATTCAGGTCAGGCAATAAATCAGGTGGGCAAAAGGACACCGAAAATTTTGCCCACTTCAAAAGGTTAGAAAAAATCTCTCAGTTGCTTAAATGCCGATGGAGTTTGCAGAGGGGTCACAAATATTCGTTCAGAGGTAGAAGTTCAAATTTTAGAGGCAACCTAACTCGGACACTAGGTTGAGTTGTCTCTGATCCAGATTGGTTCTGACAATCAGCCCATTTTTGGACCATTTTGTTATTTGCTTTCAAGCATGTGCACGGAGTGCAAGCACTTTCCAGTTCAAAAGCATTCGAGAAGGTTGAATTGCAAGCCGTTGATCCAAAATTATTCAAGCCACCCAGTAAGCATGTAGGTTCCCGGGCTGGCGCAAGAAAAATTAACCTCGCAGTGCTATATGCCTGTTTGTTTCTAACACAAGCGTTTGAATTAGCTACGTCAGCAAGAATGAGAAAATTAATTACTTGGTTTATAGGAAACTGTATTACTGAAGATTGTCATTATTTGAAATATACCTGTGCACTTTCACCTTATTAGGTGTACGCTGTGGATAAAACCATGAACTGACGGCTGGACGGTACAATAAATTGAGGTGTATTTTACTTAATCTGCAATGAAGTGGTGATAATAATGCAAGCTAATACAAAACAACTTAGCGCGCGATGAGTTTCAGGTGGAACTGATATTTATTAATTAGCGGAAGATGGCAAATTATGTGAGCGCTCACAGGCCTTCTACGACCCCTTCAAGCCATACTTCCAGCTATTGATCTCAGGAACCATTTCCATTTTACCTGGTCGAGAGTTTGAACATCATCGACCTATCAAGACACTTCATGATCAATGTGCAAAGTTGTTAAGCATCCCCATGTGGTTGCTACTTTAGTTCACAAGTGAGCACTTTGATCCATTTTACAGTTAAACCGCATTTTATCAGTTTATAATTTTGCTGAGTAATTGCAAAAGTTTGAATTCCATTTAAAATTCTGTCAGCCGCAACGGACTTTGCCTAAACAGTACTTAATTTGATATTATGTGTTTTCCATCATTTTCTAAAACTGTCTTTCGAATTTGTAAGTCTTTGATTTCCTTCTTTGTGGTTTCTCTTCAAAGAAAGCCGCAGGGTACTTTGACTTCTTCAAAAAACCAGTTTTTGCATTTCGAATCATTTTTAAAGGAAGAAACAGATGAAAATCGGAAGGGTCAAGATCAAGATAATATAGCGAGTGTAGGAGGATTAGCCAACAGAACCATCTACGTTAATCGGCATCTGTCGAGCGACATGTTGTCTAGCATCGTCATAGTGAAAGTTGATGTCTTTGCGACTGACTGAGCCGGATGACTTGGGCCGCATTCCTCCCCATCAGGCATTGCAGGGTCACGTTGAAGGAGCCCGTTCAAAGCCATTCTTCTGCAATTCCCACATAAGAAAATACAGCCTTCACCGCGAATTCTGATCTTTTTCTCCCATGATTCTACCCTCTGTTTCCCATTATGATGTTATGAATAAATTATTTATTATTCATGGTTATGATTTGATCCAAGCATTTCCTGTTGATTGTCGAGGTGAGAAGTGACGGTGGAAGCACAATCCGGTTTATTCCATTGTGTCAAAACTCGAGGAACCCATTCATTCAGCTTCAAACTGCATAAACCAAATGGCATTTAACTATTCAAAGAGCAGGACCGTACATAAATTAATTTGCATACACTTTTTAGGGGTTGTGTTGAATCAGGAAACGTTTAGAACTGATGGTTGATTACAAGACTGAAATCGAGACCAGTTCACAGACAAATGCTAGCTTCAGCAGTCCATGAAATTCAGACACAGACTAGTTAAATTATCAAATATTTTGATGTCCAGTAAGTCCAAATTAGGTTTACACCCACTTAAACTGCGTCCCTGGGTCACAAAAGTAAGTTGCTTTCGCAAAACAGGACACTCGGGCCTCGTGCTAGCCCGATCATAGGCTTATTCGTTTTGACTACCACATCTGCGCTGTCAGAAATAATCAAGTTTCTAAGTGCGCACAAGGTTCTTTCAGAAGCAACCTGCTGTTGAATTTCCACGTAGAAATCTCTTCACTAAATCCCCTGAGTCTTTACGACAGGCTGCAAGAAGGTTTCGAGAGTAAATAACGCTGTTTTCGTTTGATTAATAAGACAATGCAAGGAATTGATGCTCGACGGATGGAACAGCAGCAAAGATAGAACATGTGAGCCGACAATACCTGACAAGTATATTTGCATGTGCATGCAAAAAAGTCCTACACTAATTCATCATGTTCGTCCAAAAAACCAGCCATATTTGCCACAGCTCAACAAAGTTCCTTGACAAAGTGACAGCTAACCTTGCGTACACAAGCTTGTCGATGTCCATTTCCTTCGCGTATCTTCGCGTTTACAAAACCTCGTGAAATGTGCTAATTTTTAAACCCTTGATTTTCATGTCGTGCCTCAAACACCTGGTTTTCGCTTAGTGCACAAGAACTTACCCAGTACGGTTGTCGCTTTTGGAAAGAGACAAGGTTTCGCCTAATAAATCTGCGCCCCCGGAAATTATGTTCAATTTACTCTTGTGTCTCTGACAACTTTTATTCCTACCATAAATTCTTAAACTTGGCTTTTGATAAGTACTGTAAAGTTGAAGGCACTCCAGCAAAGATTTTGTCGAAATATGCAGCGGTTCTTTGAATGAACAGAAGAAATCAGCCGCTAAATTGTTTAAATAATTTATTTAACTCTTTCACGGCCACGGCAACAAAATCTGCTCTCTAATATTTGTGCTCACGGGATAATATTTGATACCAACTTTGTGTCAAAACAGCGCAATCCAGTCTGGTTGCACTAACTGGCTGCGTGATTTCGCTAATTTGTTAGATTTTCCAGATTAAATCTGGATAAAATGCAGCCATTATTTGGGGGGAAGCTCCCAGAGTATTGCTTCATATGACTGAATAACACTTGATTATCTAAGCAAATTTATTCCTAAAGTTCAGGTTTATTTTGAACCACAACTTCCCCTTATAACTTTGCCACGAAATTTACGGATTTTTTCCGAAATTCATTGGCCTTTTGTGCAACACGCTTTCAGCTTGTGTTGTTAGATTTGATCCACACGGCTAAATTACCTAAAAACATTCCCTTAATGTCAGCAGCTGTTTGGACGCTTCATGCTCCAAAAAGAGGTTTTATTGGCATAAATGGAAATCCCAAGGATCTTGGATCACATCAAAGAAAACTAAGTGCATGAAGCTCCTTCTGATTGGTTATCATTCTTAAAATATTCCAACGCATGTATTAACCAGGTTTCCATTTACGTTACCTTTTTGGCTTACATTAAATTTTTGAGTTAACCGAAACTTAAAATGTTAAGGATTGATTTGACGAAAGTTATCGGCAAGCTATTAATTATTGAATCAAAGGTGTTGGATCAGAGGTGATAACTGAGACAAGACCAAGTGACATCAAGCAGCTCGTCTTTTCAAATGGTGTAATTTTATTTATTTTGAATAATAAGGAGTTAGACAGCAGCTCCCACTTTGTAATAACCAAATGAGGAAACATAAATAAGATTCAGAAAGTGACGCTTGGAACAAGTGGAATTGAATCCTAAACCTACTTTTCTATGTGTTGCCTTTACCAAACTGAGACGCTATGACGACGCTAGCAGCAACTCGCAACCAGAATTGAGGGTGATCGCAACTGCAATAAGATATTCATCAAAATTCTCCCACTCCTAACTCGGATTACATCTTTACCGATGCCATCCAACCACGGACGCTTCTGTGTCAGCGTCGTGCAACCGAACACACGCAATTCGTGTTTTGCGCGCTGCCGTGGCGATTTCTTGCGCCTTCTGATTGGCTATCTCTTCCATTGGGGATCGATGTCCGCCTGTCTGCCCACTATAATGCGTCCTTTTTTGTCTGTCCATGGGCACGTGTGCCTGCACTCGCCTTCCACATCTCTGGACGACCCTTTAACGTGAACGTACACATACTCTCACTATTCAGACTGGAGTGACATGCGCCGTTTCAGGGCTGCGCCTGGAGATTAAAGCAAGACAAATTGGGTACGGCACATCCACAAAACAGCCCAACACGTCATCACACTGATTCGTTTCGGAGTAGCAAAGACTAATCACCAGCAAAACACACAAAGATTGCAACTGAGAAACGTACAAAGGCTTCAGAACCACACAAAGACGCCTCGGATCCCGCAAAACTCACCCCCTCCACCCTACGTAGAGGTAGAACCCAGTGCACCGCCATACATCCCTTTTTCAACTGACGAGGATCCAGAAGAAGTAAGCAAAGAGACTGGCATGCCCTCAGTGTATTTTGCCTCGGACCCAACGAACAGGGAAGGCGGGGCTGGAGGAGGAGCCGAAAATGGGGAAGGAGAGGGGGCCCAACTGCGGGTTCCCCAAATGCCCCAATTGGCCCGAGGATTCTCTCTCGTTCCTGAGAGACTGGGAGGCAAAGGAAACAACTCAAGCAGCGGCCCCGGAGGAAGTGTTTCCAAGCAGCGCCAAACCAATAAAGGCATGTTTGGGTGTGAGGCTGCTATCCGTATTCTTGCTTACTTTGCTGTACTCATAACTCTACCATTTTCTCTTGTGATGTGTCTCAAGGTAATCGCTCAGTATGAGCGAGCTGTCGTGTTCCGCCTGGGTCGGCTTGTCTCAGAGATACCTAAAGGACCAGGTCTGGTTTTTATCCTACCCTGTTTAGATAATGTAAAAACTATCGACTTGCGGACATTCACTTTCAACGTCCCCACCCAAGAAGTGCTGACCAAAGATTCGGTAACGGTTGCAGTAGACGCTGTCGTGTATTACCGGATATTTGACCCGGTCATGTCCGTTGTGAATGTAGAAGATGCTAATCGTTCAACGCGGCTCCTCGCACAGACTACGCTGCGAAATGTCTTAGGAACCGTTGATTTGTATCAGTTGCTGACAGCAAGAGAACAAATTGCCCACCTGATGCAGGACTGCTTAGACACTGCAACAGAGACATGGGGCGTCAAGGTTGAGCGTGTTGATATTAAGGATGTCCGTCTGCCCATCCAGCTTCAACGAGCGATGGCCGCTGAAGCCGAAGCAGCTCGAGAAGCAAAGGCGAAGGTTATTGCAGCCGAAGGAGAACAGCGGGCTTCAGTTGCCTTGAAGGCGGCAGCCATGGAGATCGGTGAATGTCCGATTGCACTTCAACTGCGATACCTTCAAACTCTATCAAGTATCTCCGACGAAAAAAACTCGACAATAATTTTCCCTCTGCCTATAGATCTATTGAGTCTCTTTCATCAGG
The DNA here is from genome assembly GCA_900604375.1 of Mesocestoides corti. NCBI lineage: Eukaryota > Metazoa > Platyhelminthes > Cestoda > Cyclophyllidea > Mesocestoididae > Mesocestoides > Mesocestoides corti. Next base: position 70,199 of record UXSR01005433.1, on the reverse strand, counting down.
CCTACTCCTCTAATGTCTCTTCAGCTGGGAACCCCCCAAGTGAGGGCACTTTGCGCAGCGAAGACCTTCCACCACCTCCCCCTCATCCTCCCCCGCCTCCCCAGAGGGCATCCGGGGTGCACCCAAAGTCCTCGGCCGAGACCCTCGATGAAGCGCTTATTTAACAGGCCTTCAGATTACCACTTATTCTGTCAATCCTGTTGTATACTTTATTGCGTATATATGCATTTGTGTATATATGTACTCACCACAGCCAAGAAGGGGGCCGCCTATGCAACTGATATCACCTTTACCCAAAAATGCTTCCTGGCTACGGACCTAGCTGTGATTCGTTGAAGTCTTTAAGTGATTCCGCGCCCTATCTCCCTGTATCCCAAACACGAACCGTACGTTCTTGCTTCAATGTTGTCATGATGCATAACATGAATGTTCTAGTTGGCACCAACCGGGCAATTATATTATCTACACGAAACATCCTTTTTGTAGGGATAGGATGGTCAAACGGGGTCTCTATACATAATTATTTGCCGCATCATAGTGAATTAGACCAAAACTTCAATGTGGGGCTCCTTCAGTAAATTAATGACTTGAACAGCTTAAGCTTATGTTCCACTTATCTCAATTTTGATTATGACTGAGAAGATGAAAAGATAAACAAAGTCACCTTGTTTTACCACATTGTGAAAACATCCGTGACAAATGACCATCTCAGCTACGTACTTTTCAAGTAGGGAAACTGTTTCTTGGACAGTTGCAGCCTGTTAGATGCCATAACAGCAGCGGTGGGTTACTTGCAATAATTCTGTAATAAAGTGGCATTTTTGCAGCCTCAATTTCGGAAACTAGACCACATTAATGCTGTAGCAGTATGTGACTGACTCAGGTTCTCGTGATACTGCGCTATTATATCAGGTTGCCAAAGTTATAACTAAGTGGTGTTTCAGTGAACATTAGGATATGTTAAAATGTATCCCACTTAGTGGTCCTAGAGGTCTATTCGTTGATGTGATTAAAAGCTGAATCAACAATGTGGACAAATATTTTGCTCCTTCATCATTTGACTCTTCTGCTGGCAGTGATTCCCAACAAATTTCATGAATTTGATCGCTGTATTGCGAAGCTTGCGAAGGGAAAAGGAATCCAAATTGTGAATAGTTAAGGTGAAACTGAGCCAACAATTATTCCTGGAGATTTTAGTCGAATACATTTGTAATGAGATATGTACACGGTGGTTTAGTTATGAAATCAAGAGAAATGGTGTAAGAGAGTTAAATGTAGAAAGAATACTGCAATTTGTTGCATTTCCCTGCTTTTTTGTCGCCAGATACTCAAGCAGAACTTCAATAGGAAAATCCATTTTACTTATGTAAATATTCCTTGTTTAAGAACTGAATAGAGACCCCAGGATTATATGATTCTGCGCCAGGTCCTAATTCCGTGATTCTGAGATATGAAAAATATAGACACAGTTGGCAAATGGGTTAAACGATTAATTGTATATTCTGAATTTGAGGTAATTTTCGACTGCTAGTTTAACTAAGCGTGTAGAATTATAAAAAGAGGAAGCTTTATGAGGACGTGTAGACGTCAATCTACACAGCCCAACCCTGCATCACCACCCTTCGTGGCAGGATTTGTTTTATGCACGTTCGAAGTCTGATTAGGCGAATTGGGTCCTCAAATTAGGTATTTGCGAAATCGCTGGTTGTTGCAGGTAATAAAAAGAAAAAGCATAATTCATTGATAAAGGCCAGTACAGCTAACAGCTAACAATGTCCGACAATTACTCTCCGCTACATGGCACTCACGAGGCGCACGTACCGGACTTTTGAAAAATTCACCAATATTTAAAAAGTTCAAAACAGCAGGTTCTTACCCTTATCTTTCTAGCCCCCTGATGCTCAAATTGTGCACAAACGGCAAGTATTTCATCATGTTTGATATTATTTAAAGGAAAAGGCCTTACAGCATTGCGGTGACGTCGATGAAGGAACAAAACCCGTGGGGAAAAACTGTAACAACCCATCAGGCCAGATCCCCATATTAATATTCTTGCTGTTATTTTTGTCATTAAAAGTGGCATTTATTTAGATTTTTGCACTAGTGTAAATTGATACATTTCTGAAAACAAGTCTTGAAATGAAATGCGAAATTCAACTGAGTTTTGATCAATTATGCTTTATATAACTGACATGCCGCTTTTGTTTAATAAAGAACACCTTTCCCACGTGCCATATGGTTTGTTTTATTTTAGGACTTAAATGTTGACTTTTTAATTCTGTTTGGAAGGTAGATTATGGTAAAACATTATGGACCATTTCATGCTTAGTTTCCAAAGCGAGATATGAGAAGTTGAGAATCAATCACTGGGCTCGTCATGCATAACTACGAAATTTATACATTTAGAAGGATCATTCCGACTAACTAATAAACAATTTATGGCCATTGTCTGATGAATTTGCGAATTTTAATCACTACGAGCGTTGATTATGTTTTTGATAATCCAAACACATCTGCTCCTATTGAAAGCATTGGAAAATTATTCTTACGCCTGAGCCACATTTCTGCTCAGTAAACCTCCTACTTGCTTTATTCCCCATCACGTGGAACGCAAATTAAGGCCCAATGTCAGGTAAAAGTCCCTTATTTAATTCGAATTAGTCCTGAAAGTGACATAATCGATTCAAAAGAGCTTCCAACTTCCAATAAATTTGGGACCTCCACTTCAAACTCAGCTGGTTTTATGGCCCTAACGTAGTCGGGCGTTCCATTTCTCGTGGGCACAAGCAGTGCCTCATAACCTCATGCGGCATTGGAAAAGAGCAATATTTTGCTGTAGTTGGGTAGTTTAACACTTGAAGGGTAAGAAGAAATTCGTGATGAATACTAATTGCCGGCAGCTGTACCATCACGTCCGACATTCGCGTTTGATGTGCAAGCAGTCTATTTTTTAGCACTGATGCCACTATTTGCTAGGGATAACATCGAGATTTATCTCGTTATAAACCTTAGTTGGAATTGATGCAATTTTGGAACGAAAAGTAATGAACTTGCCTAGAGTTACTTGCAATCATTGCCGATAGTCTGGTCTGTACTTCCGTTCATTAATGTCTTCTGAATTGATGCCCAAAAATTTTACACTTGCATCCGAATGCACGCTTGTCGATGTCACTGTCAGTTCTTCCTCTTTGGCGAAAATTCATCCTGTTGAACGAAATCTGAGTTGTGTTTCACCGAAAATTATGTCGCCAGGGTAGTGTAAATTTAGCAGAGTGGTGAGTTGTAATAATTACTATATTAGGAAAAATAAATCTGTGCAGATTTTCAAATTTTGTTCTGAGAACTGTAACTGGTTCTTACATGATGTCAGGTTTGTTAAATGGTTTTTTATTGGGTGTTTCTACGAAAGTTAACCACCTTATACTATAACTCAGCCCCTGCTGACGTTTTCGGAAAATTGAGCTTGTGCATACATTTTAATTGATCTACTTGCCCTATTTCTCAATTTTCAATTTAGCATGAACACCAAATAGTAGTATTGTAAAGTATATAAAAAGTGAAGTTTAAATGTGCTTGAACTGGCAGTAATACCATACTCAAGAAATAGTTGTGACACTGTCAAACTAGTTTTGCAAACGGCCAATTTTTTCCACCAAAACCCATTGAATAACTTTACGACATTACTATTTCATCGTATGACTATTTAGTAGCACTTTATATTCAACTGGAATTTCGACACGAAGGTAAGTTACACCATCTCGAATCGAGTGAACGTTGGACATCGTGATGCTTTGATGCAGGACAATGATAAAAGACATCCCAGACCATTGTGTAAACTTTCTTAGATTAACAAAGTCAACAGAGTCGGTAATGAGGCAACGATCACCTTACCTTCCTTATTTTACCTTAACTGAACCGTTGCCAAGCAAAACTGACAGTTTATCCTACCTTCAAAGCTAGCTTTAGAGAACTTAGAATGAGAAAGTGATTCTGCACTTCTTGACTTTACAAAAGTACCTCAAGAATAGGTTTTTTGAGTTTGCTCAGGACTAATCTGATTTTAAAGCAGTATCTTATTTTATGTGTATTCCATGGCAATGAACGGCTTTTACGTGAGGCGTGAATGCCTTGCATAAAACGTGAAAGGAATACATGAAAATGGCCCCCTGATTTCATTAGAATACCCGAACCCCGTACTTCAATGTTAGGCACATTTTGATTTGTTGCTTCTTATTTAAACTTGCAATCAAATTTGAGTTGCATTGTGAACGAGTAAAATTTGGCCGGAGTCGAAAAATAGCCATTGTTTTTCACAAGTGCGCAGAAGATTTGAATGAGACTGGAATACTTGCAAAAAATTAGATCTGAACTGTAAAATAGCGTTGACCTAATGAGACGAAGCGTATCAAATTAGAAATTCTGAACAGGATTCGTTTTAGAGCAATTGTGTTTTTTCTAGTGCCTTGCTCTTGCGGTTGCTCCCTAAATTGACATACATCTTTCCCTATATTAATTGGAAATTATATTTTGTGCAGATTGGTTTGTACCATATTGGGGAATTACGTTAGTTCTAATTCAAGTTACATGTTATGTCACGCTGCTATAAATTTGAGGAATCTCTGCTTGGTGGTCATTGCTTTTGCTGTTGTCACGACTGCCGCTTGCGTATCAATCAGCGGCTAGTGGTGAAATCAACTCAGCATGAATTGCATCTGTATTAAGTTTGCTTGAACGACAGCAACTGTTCACTAACACTGCTTGTTTCAGTTATTATTAGTTGTGTTCCATCATCCAAATAATCGAATCACGTTTTCGCGTTTTGTGTTTTTCATGGCAGGGGCACTTTTCAAGTATAAGATGAACAGATTTAACAAATTACGGTCATTTATTCACAGCTCGAAAAGTACTATATGCCATCATTAACACTCTCGATACACGATTAGCCTACCTGAAAAATGAACAGCTGTGCCCGGCGTCACGTATCTAATTGCAATATTGCAGGATTGTAAATCAGCACCTCAACACCAAGTACTTCGTTTAGCGTCAACTTGAGATAAAAATTTTGTTTTGATCTGCTCCACTTTGCTTTGATCAAGAAGCCTGCTGGAAGACTCTCTATGAAATGCTATTTTTATATACGGTATATAAATTTTTACGAATTGTCACTAACAAAATGATTTACCAGAAAAAAATATCAGTGCATTTGAATGCTAAGTACTGCCAGAGTTTCATGTGTATGAATATATTTGCTGATGTTTACGAGAATAGGAGTTCGATGTTATCACCGTTGCTTTTTATTTTAATTTCGGTTTTCTTAAAAACAACTAGGTCATATCTTAATGACCTTTAATACGTATAACATATATGGGTGACAGTAGCGTTCCATTAGCTTTTCGTTTACTTTTCGCAAAACAATATTTACTGATTAGTGACGTCCTAGCGACTTTAAGTGACCTCATAAGGTAACTTAGAGTACGTTGAAGGAAGGAAGTGGGGTTCGGGATTACAAATAAACGGGAAGTGAAAAAATTCTATTCTACGGAATAAAGATGGTGCACTCGAAAGTTAATGTAAATACATGTCATGAGCTAGAGATCGTTCCAGTAATTTTAACGTTTCTTCTTTTTGCCCACAACGCTTAGAGGCAGGGCATGCATTTGCATACATCAATTCAGCCTTATTCTTATGTCAATTGCGATTTTTTTTTCTACCATAAGTAGTAACCTCAGCGGTTGTAATGTTTCGAAACAAAAGCGTCTCGTCGCGAAGTGGATTAGATATGTTTTATCGGTTCATAACCTATAGTAAACGGAAGTGTCTTGATACCTGCTTTGATGGACAATAGATGAACCTAGTGACTGTCCATACATGGAGATATGACCTGCTGATACTCATCAAAAAATTTACCCCAATGTCTAGGACCACCATTTACTGAATCGTCCACCCAGCAAAAAATATTTGTCAAGCGTGTGAGATATGCAGAAAAGAGTTTATAGTCAGTAAATTGAGTGTTTGTTAATAAAGCCGGTAAAAAGTAAAAATGCATTGTAATGGTGGAATTTCACTCTGTGCTTTGAACCTTTTCCGTATGAATGGAATAGCCTTCATTATACACCGTAAAAATATTAATAGCTTGCGTCTAAAATATTAATACAAATATCATTGAACGGATCTGTCTTAGAATTTGATTACTTAAGTGTAAGGAAGTGTTTTTCTGTCAAAGATACATTCAACACGAAAGGAAGGGTGCTCAGACACAAATGTTTCAAGGTTACATTCACATCACAGATAAGTCTCATGACATTTTCACAGATTATGGTTTGTTGTTAAAATTAGTAAGGGAAGGGAAGTATTGTAGATTCGTGAGCCTGAAACCTATTATCTTGGTCAAGAATCAAATGTTTTGTGAGGTTAAGAGCATGTATTATTGTGCGGAACTGATTGGTGCGAGTGAATTCCTACGACTTGATCCCAGCAACAAATTGACATGTGTGAGATGTGGATTTTACGAAAACCAAAATGCACGGAATTGTGATGTAGCGGAAGGCTCAATCAAGAATCTGAAAAATCACAGAAATTTAAAATCGCTTAGAAAATCTCTAATGCGTTGCGTGAATTAAACTAGCGTTTCACATCCCTAATAATATTTCTCAATACTTTCCAATGTACGCTGCCTTAAGCCTACTAATTTGATTAAACGTCCTCCAACGTATGTGTGATCAACAATCAACTCGTAAATTGTCCGAAATAATTAAAAATTAAAAGACCAATAAAGTGCGAGGATGTTTTCAAATGAATTTAATCAGGAGCAGACTTAATGGAATTTCGGAAATTCAGAAAAAGCACGAAACGTTAATGTGCAGAATAATTTTAAATACTGCTTCATTAGACGCAGCTAACTAGTCCAAAATTTGGATCTGATATACTGTTTTTAAATCATATTTTTACGTTTTGCCCGGAAAAAAGACCGCACACTCCCTCAGGTAACCGGCACCCGAGATCCCTTATCAGACGCTATCCACTCCATCCTCCCACGCTAATGGAAGACAAGGCAGGGCCTGGCGCATAGAGCTTTTAATGCCTCTGAAAGTGTCGAGTGATATGCCTGAATGCATCTACCTATATAAGTCAAGGCTAACCTTGACCTGATGGATGAGGCGGATAAAAACAGATGGAGCTGTCAGTAGGATGCCGTGGGTGACTCACCCAATCGATTGGCGTGGTTAAGAGAATTGTGTAAACAACGGCTAAATCCTAACTCTCGATGAGCCGTCTTGGGGAATGCTGGATCCCCAGCACATATTTTATTAATAAAATGTCTGCAACGTAGCTAACTGTTCAGTAGTCAAGCAAGCAGGTCTAGTTTACAGTAGATTAAGCTGGTGTTTTTACACATCATTTGCTTGCAAAAGAACCATTTCCCTTTGCTTCGTGTACACCAATGACTGATTTTTTTCAAATAGTCGTGCTAGTAAGCAATCACGATTTTACTCAATGTAAATCTCAGTTTGTTAATGTATTAGTTTAATTAAATAATTTCGAAATTCAAGCACAGATAAGCTGTCCTGACTTTTTGACGCGTTTAAGTCACAACCATCTTGTATTTAAAGAAATGTGATTTTATGCAAGTAGGAAAATGCACTCGCGACTCAGTAAGGTGCTGTCTCCATGACAACCTACAATGTTAACCAGAAGGGAAATTCACAAATGAGATCGCATCACAAGCTACCTTCCCATTGTCTACGATTCCCCCAGCAGTAGTTAATAAAGAAACGGTCACAGTGGATACTTAAATATTACTTGGAAGCATACTTCCAGCTTCATTTATTGAATTAAATACTATAACAATTATGCAATTGTGTACTGAGGGATATGTAAACATTTACTCATTTCTTCGTTCGGTAGGATTGTGAAAAACTCCTAAGAATGATCACAAATACTGTCTTGTCCGACCTTGGTGACGCCAGTGCGTTTATTAGAAGCCTGGAGGTAATTGCCTAAATAATTCACTGAAGCAGCGTGTACAGAACGCGCAAAGTTAAAGCACGTCGCACACAGTCATGTCCTGAAAGGAGGTCAATTTCAGGGTCAGGTTGGCACAAAGTAAATGTCAGCCTCTGGAAGGAGGTGGCACCGAAATAGGGTTTTTAAGGCACATAATCAACGTAGGAACAAAGTGTCCACATATTTCGAGGCGTGAACATTGATTTATAGCTAAAACTTTTAGAAACAACAAAAAAGTCACTTGGACGAGGGTTAAATCGTTTCAGTGACCAACATTCTAATCTGACATATCTTCAAGACAATTCACGAACGTAACCTTGAGCGAACAAATCCTATTTTTTGTTACTTGATCTCCATATAAGGTTTCACTCTCTGACCTTAATCCATTGATTTTCTACTCTCTATATTGTTAGTCCACGTTGATTCTAAACCCTGCCACAAAATAACACATTAAAGTGCGTCGACATTGTCTGGTTGTCTTGTAGTGAATCGTGTTGATTTACGTTCATGCGCTTTGTCGCGGCATGCCCCAACTCGCTGCACCCGTTCACGGCGTGCCCGTCAGCCATGTGGGACCGCCTGCTCATTTACCCCTCTGCATATGCCGCCACTACCCGTTTTATCCATCTGACCATTCAGACGTCTGTATTTCTATTGGTTCCTTACTCTACAAAAGGCGATCACTCAACTGAGACGGTGTATCAACAACTGAGACAGCAACGGTAATAGCTTCCTATTACCTAAATTACTTTGGTGGCGGCACCCACCTGGCCTATAAATTGCCTTTTACGCCTCGATTCTCAAATGTTGCCTGGGACGTCTTAGGAATATCACCTCTCCACTTGTAGAGTTTACCCAAGTGCAACTTTGATTCTAATCGGGATGAACAGGACTACTATATGACGACTTAGTGCTACCTTGCCTTCCTGCGATTTTTGCTTCAAATTTTCCAGCAGATAAGTGAACCACTCTCCCTCATGCCGGACTTCTTATTCCCTACGGTGATTCGCCAGTGAATACGAATGATCGGAACCTTGTCCGAACAGGTTTACCGCCAGTTGATTGGCATATTTGACGCAGCCGCACACTATAAATACGCTAAGGCACGTGCGCGAAATGAGGCCTCGTGCCAAGGGGAAGGAAAACCCATCGTGTCCACCTAGTCCTGTCGCATCACTACAACATTCTCTGTCCTCGTGTCTCTTTGACTGTTGAAAAATGCAGCGTAGTCTGTTCACCGCCGCACAATTACAAAAATTACTATCCACCTTTGTTGGGTAGATCAGTGGTCTATGTTTTCTGCTGTCATAGCAAAAAGTCTTGCCTACAATCCATCTCTAATAAGACCGTCACTCAAAAGTTGCAACAGAACACCTGTCGGAATCGCCCCGGCTCTCTTTTCACGCCCGCTTCACAATAGTGACATCGACTCCCTCCTTGGATTCTAGGTCCATAGGATTCAACTAAAACCTCATTGTTTGATGGAATTAGATCTTTTTGCAATATTGAAGAAATTTTGGGCTATCAAATATGTGGAGTGAAATTATAAATGGTCAAAACTTTCCACGAATGATTTTAGACTTGAAGTTTGTTAAAATATTCCATTATAAAACCGAAAATATTGCGCATTTATTCGCTTTTGATTTAAAAGCTACGCACTAAGTACTACCAGCCTATCATTCCACTTTGTTTATATAAATAAAACATTGTCGCGATTATTAAAATATTAAATGGCATAAAATTTAATCGATGGCAAGTTTTTGCACCTTCTTAGTCACGTGATCCGAGCAAACCTTTAATACTTGCTCTACGGCTTCTCAGGTGCTAGCAAGAAGTTTCTTTGGCTAAATGCCCACTTTGTTGAACGAGCCAGCAAACAATATTCAATCATTTTAGTAACATGTTTATTAAGGGAACGAAGTCGATTTATCACAACAAGGTGTCAATCACAAAGAATCATAAAGTTTATATTAAGGTTAATCAAATGGAAAAAGAATTTACAAAATTGAGGGACGATTCGATTGGGTAAAAAACGATGTCCAATAACGAGTCCAAGTTATTTGCCTCCACAAAGTTCTGTAAATCGAGCTAATGAATGACGGTTGAACAGATGGGCAATGTCGTAATTAATGACCATTTTGTGGGACAGTTCGCTTGTCCTGTCTGCGCGAATAAGAGGACCGAGGGCTTTATTCTCTCCTCTGTGGCACAGAGTTGTGTTCCCAAGACGCATCGAAGCAAGTCCAGCTCCCCCTGTCAGACGGCTCCATTCGTGAGGTTTAATGAAAGATGGTCGATTGACTATGCGAATGATACTCGAAATTTCTGCCCTAGAAGGCAAGGTAACATAGCTCATAAGTTCGACTACGAAAATCTAAACAACAATAAAAGGCTACCAGTCAGCAGGTGTGCCAGACTGATATTTAACCAAAAGGCCGATAATGTAAATGATAGATATCTTGACAAGTTGAGTGCAAAAGCAATCTAATAGCAGTTCGTTTGTTTTCATTTTGGGGCATGCATTGTTACTGCTGCTTGTGTGAAACCATTCTGATAAACAATTGGTAAAGCTCCAGCAACTAGGACGATGGGCCATATTCATTTTACCCCTTAGGGTAAGTCGCAGCGGCAACAATGTGCTCTTTTATTCCATTTAGTTAAAGGTGCTGTGACATGTTTCTCATGGGGACTAGAAATTTGCTGGGACACCAAAATGACAAAATGAAAGATCAACTAGTTGTTGGAAACGACAGATGGGACAAAGACGCATCCATTCAGTCACCTACTGTACGAAGTTGCATCGAGGAGTCATGCGTGGTTAAATTATAAACAAAGGCACGGAGCGTTACTGTCCCTGGGCAAACGTCACTAATTTTAAGCAAGTTCAGAGAACATTAGGCTCAAGTCGGATAACCAACCGATTCACTCACTGCCAAAGAAAGCTGTCTATGAACATACATTGTACGAGCAGAGAAATTAAATTAATGTTTTGACAATAGTTCATTCTTTTTTCACTAAATGCTCCTAAATTTATGATGTTTCGTTGAAAAAGGGAAATTGCTAATTAATATGAGATCTCGTCTTATAACCTAACAGCTTGTGGCAAATTATTGCTTTGTTTTACTGAGAAGATAACTATGATTACTTGCCACATTACCAACATGTCTGTATTCTAAATTGATTCCTAACAAAAATGGATTCACTGCAATTAGCTCTCTTGGCAAACAATGATTGTAGACGACAAATTCTTATGTCAACATTGGTGTGTATGCAAGCCAACAGAAATCGGTTCTACAGCTGATAAGCGGTCCTACATCGAGCATCATCACGGACTCCTGAACAACTTTACTAAACTATCATGCTCTCAGGAAAAGTGAACCAGCTGTCACCGGTTACCGAAAACATTAAACCATCATGACAGGTTCTTGAACAGCTTGTTCAGGATGGTGTTCAACAGGTCGATCTCCTCCCAGGCCAATGGTGTGCCGAAGTAGCCATAGTTGCGATGCATGATAATATAAGGTTTGAAATTTCTGATTGTTCAGACTTTAAGTACTCTGGTTCCATTAGAGATAATGCTTTACACTGTTAAAAAAAGTAGGACTCGATGATAATGGAAATGCTGATATCACGTGTTTGGTCATGTCGCAACTAGAACAGATAACATTTTTGCTGGGAACGAGAATGTGCGAAAAGTCAGGGACGAAGAACCGTTTTGTTTGTGCACTTTACAATTTGTTGAATGGCACCTTAAATTATAACCAAAAAAGGGCCAAGGAAGTGCCAACGTTCTAAAGGCATAACTGTAGAATCGAGTTCAATAAACTTACACGGCTCGAGGTTTATCCGCAACTCCCTGAATACCAAGGGCGTTCAAACGTCTGTTGACGCGGTGCTGAACTTTCTCCGACTGCTGCAAAACGGTTGTCATGAGTTTAAGAATATCACGATTATTTTTTCCACCTGGATCTCGTTTAGCCATTCTTAAGCGTCGCTGTAATCTGATATCCATTGCTTCAACACTAGACACAGAAAAACCACAAGTTTGGTAGCATTAGTTGTCGACTGAGGGGGTTTTCTGTTTCCGATAGATTTGCTCCCTTACAATTTGAATGTGTCAATGAGTTCGTCAATGCTTTATTCAACGTTAAGGTGCTAGCGGTAATGACTCACCAGCTTCCGGTCTGTATTTCCTTTGCTCATTTACGACTGATACATAGTGAAGGTGCTGGTAAACTTGAATAACGTAATTTATATTAAATTGGTCAAGAATTTCACATTTTTGGTAAATTGTCAATGTCTCTTCGAATGGTCGGTGATCTTGATTTTCAATAAATGACATTCATAGGTTTGCTTTAAATTGACAAATGGTTGTTTCATCAATGAATGGATGACTAACTTTGATGAGAAGAATTCTAAAAAAATTGGTCAAACGTGGGGCTCTATGTGTACCATCAAAATGATTTATTTATGGTGATGTTGTTTTTGCCTACTTGAACCGATTTCATTGCCTTTGTTTTTAGCAGAACCAATCAAAAACTTACCGTGAAATCGGTAAAATAATTGACGAAACAATGCCAACTCAGTCCCTATTGAATTAAATAGGTTTTGTTTTGTTCGATTAGGTGGGTGCCTGCTCAACACCCTACCTAAGGTGGCTGGGGTCACACAAAGTGAGACAGATGAGTAAAATCAACCAGTCAGTCTCTAGGATGTTCAGAAGTACGGTAAATGCGACCACCTCCTTAAGCCAAAATTTCCAATGACTCAGTTCTTAGCTTAAAAAACGCTCTTATTTTGCTTGAGCATTACACGAACTTAAAGCACACCGAATTAGCTCGCTACGTTGAATTTAGACTAACAGCTTCGGTAATACTTTTATTTAATCAAAAGTGATATCGGAGGTTTAACTAGGTTACTGCGACTCGTCAACTTTCCGCCTAAAACATACCAACTTAAACATCCAAGGACTTGCGGATATGTCCACAATGGCAATGGCAGTCAATGCTTACTTCAAGTGTGCGACAAATGACACCAACAAGGCTGCAGTCATAATCAATTTCCACGAAGGTAATTTAGAACAACAATTTAAGACATAGGCACAAAAATAATCAAATATATTGCACAGACATAGTATACATACATGAAGGTGAAACGTTTCTCTTGAGGAATTTTCTGCGTGGCTTCGACAACATCGGATGGTAGAAGTGGCAGAAAGGTCTAGGAAGAAGAAAATAATTACCAACACGCTCGTGCCCCATTCAGTTAACGAAACTTTTTCTGCGTCCCTAGCACAATGTTAGAACATAATCATCTCAAACTGGACCTAAAGTTAACAGATGGCAAATGTTGGGTTCGGACGTCAGAAATTAATTACCCATAATCCTCTAAAATCAACAAGAGCCAATTATTTGCCTTTCGCAGTTAAAGAGCGTAATAAAATGAAGTAAGAATAATGGGAAATATGATCCCAAGCGATATGTTGACTTTGACATGCACGTTGCACTTTGTTGCGGTGTTTAACAATGCCTTGCAAAATTTATGCATAACTAAAGCACATGACCACCAAAAGGCCGGTATTCTGCTATTGACTGACATTTTTCCAATGAGTTATACTGCATACCTTTGCGATAATAACTGCCGAACGTTTACCACTTCCATGCATGCTCTTCGAGGACGTCCTAATCCTAGGCAGATAAAGTCTGTTGGAACCCACCGAATCTCGTAACCCGTAAGCCATCATCGCTGGTGATTGAAAGAGCTTTTTTAAATCAAGAGGCCTGAACCACCTTTGAGCGTTGCCTATGAGAGGCTTTCCAGATGGTCCCTTGCTTTTGAAAACATCTCTTAACATCATACTCCCTGATTTGAGCATTGCTAGACTGTCGTATAGCCTCTCTACATCATCATCTGAAAGTGCTATAGTTCCTATCTGGGCGAGTTTCTGTAGCAGCGTTGATACCTCTTTTGTAGTTTGTTCAAATAGTCGAGTTGACTTCTCGTCATCTAAATATTCAAGCATCAAGGAAGCTGTAGCCAACACCACATCCTGGAAGGTATTCATTAATTGAAACCCCGAAGTTTCATCATTCCAAAAGATTGAATTTTCGGTGTTTAGTTTCTCAAAGACTACATCTAGACTATCAAGCTTTGCACCTTTGTCTGCCAGAAAATCTAGAGTACCGCGAATGATGACGAGAGATTCTTGTCCCAGATCCGTGATGGCTTCCAAAACATTGGCGATGTGGTCTGTTACTTCAAAGGGACTAATGTGGACAGATGAGGCACGTAACAATTTTCTTGGTGGCCTTCGATAGTTTATATCAGCATTCTCATCTGTAAGAACTCTGTCTGTCAACTCACTGCTTGGAGTAGCCGTTGATGTGGAATAGGCCCAAGTACCAAAAGAACTTGTTAAAAGCACTGATCTCAAGTCCTCATTGGATTCTCGATGTCTTGAAGTTTTCCATTCCCCTACCAAGTCACTCATTGTGGAATCGGGTGTCTCAACTAAACTCTCTCCTGTAGGAGGTTCAAGATCTGATTCTTTTTGTGTGATCTCTGTAGAACCTTGTGAAGACGGTGTGATCGGGATGACTTTTCGTGGCTGTTTTGGTTTATCCACCACTGGTTGTTCCACAAGTGACGGTTTAGGGCTAACAGGGGGAAGTTTTGGTTGATAACGTGGTGCTGCAACCCATTCGCTGGAACTTGATGACTCTGACAAAGCTGGTATCACGCTGAGCGGAGTTTCGATGAGAGTGTGTGGGTCTGGTCCCGCGTCTACTAACTCAACCCAGTCAATGAGGTCATCCATTCGCTGAGCCTGATGCAGGCGTAGAATATTTGACGAATCATCTTCACTTTCTTTGTTTTCTTGAAGTCCCTTATCCATTTGAAGTGCCTTAACGATTAGCTGCGAAAGTCGGTCATGAGTGACGCCCATGAGACCCACTTTGAAAAGCCCGTTTACTATTTTTTCTATCGATTCTTTACTGTATTTGTGGGTCGCCTGAAGGACCCTAACCAACTCTGCCTTCTTTCTGATGTATAGTTTATCACTAACTGTCTTCATCTTAGGAAGGAATGTTTTCTTGATAATAGCATCAATTGATTTCTTGTACGCTTCTTGCTTGGTCTAAAATAATCACAAGACCATGTAGGTCATATGGCACAAAACTTGGTGTTGCGTATGTAAAACGGTGCACAAAACGTGCTTATTTAAGTAAATATTCTCGTTGGGTATTTCAAACTAAAGCTCAGTCTGAACTCGCTTTGGATTTGTGACTGCGTCTAAGTACCGAAAACTTAATTAGTCTCTGATGAGTTTTCAGGAGCCCCAATACCACACCAGTAAGAAAGTTTCTCAAGACCCCTAAGAGGGGTTAAAGAAAATAACTAATTATGAACAGTGTCCTAATTCATGTCAGACTGATGTTTTTAAATACACCGATATTTTGTTTAAAATTCAGTTATTTTAAGGGAGGTACCACCGTTTTTTTACACAAACTCAGATTTGTAGAGCACTTGGTATGACTTCAACCAGTTGACTTGATTAATAGTCGTGAGTTTTTGTAGAGACAAAAATTGTGCGCAATGTAAAATCTAATATCTCGGGTGCCTTATAACTTTCCACGGCAAACTGTCACAGTCAGATCATAATTATTCACGTCCCGTCTTTTCATTGCCAAATGAAACCAAGTAAAAGCACGACTAGCCCGTAGAATTTCTAACGAGTTAACTTCCGCACACAGCTACCCTCTTAAGCGCTGAATTCTTATTCGGCTAGGTTCGTTTTTTACTATTAAGTAGTCGAATTACTGGCTTCTGTTAATGCAAAAATATTAAAAGAGCCTAGAGTTGGTGTGAAGGTTGGCTTCGGCAGTTTAAAGGAATTGGGCCTCTTTGACAATGACAGTCTTTATCGGACCTCACTCGCTGGTTGTTAGCTCAGGCTTATTCCAATACCCTTCACAAAAATATCTGGTTTGCTGACTCTGGATTACGTCAGTAATAATTTGGGGATGAACTCAAACCCACCTCTTTGCTCTCCTCTATGATTAATTTCACTTCAACGGTTTTCTCTGAAGAATCAGTTGACAGAGGACTTAGGGATGAACTTTCGGGAACAAATAGATTTTCAGAGAGGTCACTGGCAGAGGGCTTCAGTAGAAGCCCCGTACCTTCCAACACGAAGTCATCCAGTGAGTGTACGACATTTGGTTTGATTTGAAGATCAGGAGGGGGCTTCTACAAGGAGATGTCTGTGAGAGTTTCGTGGAAACCAGCAGACAAGGAACTTTTAGTGCCGCTGGATCTCTACAACTGATGGGCGAATTATTCACAGTACTGAAGTTTAGTGAAACATCTCATGAAAGATTCTTGGTTCTAATCAGCTGTATGTATATTTGGCGTGTCCTCCAATATATCTTCAAGTGTTCTTTCCAAAAATTATAAATACTTCCTGGACATGAATATGGGCGTTGGTGGGACCACAGGTACAATTTCACAGAATTTTCCTGTGTAATTAAAGGCGCAGAACTTTCTAAACGAAAGTATGCCCACCGTAATAAAGTTTGCTCATGCAAGGTTACGTAAAATTACAAAAATAAGCTATAATATAATGTGGGAAAACAGACTGAATTAACAGAGTGTGCTGAATTTTCTACTCATTGCTGTGGGAATTCGGTAGCTTCGTCCGGAGGAGAATAATGGCGTCTCACAATAGCCATTTGGTGTTTGCTATCATTATAAGAATAAAGGAAACTTGCCGGTTGAGTATAAGTCGCTGCAGCTTTACGGGATTCTTCCTCCACCATGGTGGGGAGAAGAACCTTAAAAAATTGAAATCACGAATCTATTACGTTTGTTTTTTATCACTGCTACAAAAAAATAAACGTTTTAGTTTCGCTGTCTTCTTTATAATTTCACGCATTTCAGTCCCCAGCTTTGTCAGAAGTTCAAAAGTTACTTATTCAACCTCCCGCTGATTAACTGAATGGTAAAGTGGTGTTCAGGAAATTTAGGCTTATGTTGTTGAACGGATTGTTCAACCTAAGTGCATGGACGATAACTCATTCAAAGGTCGGTGTAGAAGAGCAAAAACAACTTGTTGGTTATGTTTAGTGACATCACCTGCGTCCCCACATTTCTATGATTTGTCAGCGTTATGAACAAACCCTTACTATTAAGCTACGGCGGCCTTCAGTACAAAAACCCGGAATAAATTAGCACCTTCAACGAAGATCACACAACAAATTCAACTCAAACATCGAAGTACCTTCGCTTCGCTTTTTTCCGGTAAGGTCTCTGCAATTGGCTCAGTAAGCAATGGCTGTATCTAAAGTTATTAATGTGGATTTAGGCCTCAGCCAAGTAATAATGCGATTGTAGGTTGCGGCTCACCGGTTTGCTTGTAATTGTGGCTTCACTGGACTAGAAAACAAAACAATGGAAGTTGAAATCCATCCAAATGAGTTCGAAAAGCTGTAGGAGGCATTTTATCCAATAACTATTGAAAGAAATCACTCAGTAAGGGGAAAGGTATTGGTTTTTATTCTTCCCGGGTAGAAATGACTTGATTTGGTTTATGAATTGTCACACAGCATTACGTCTGCTCATACCACTCCGAGGAATCAAATTTACTTAAAAGTCTGCAAGTTTTGACCTTCGTTCTTTGCCAAATTAACCTAATTCAAGATTGTAGCCTCTTAAAACAGACACTGGTTTTTTCCATTCAACACTATCGCGGTACATTGGATGTATCGTAAACTAGCTGTGACCTCGACTACAAATTTTAGATTATGTAACGGCTACGAAGTTGACATAATGGGGTGATTTCTTTCGCTTGTATCGGATATAAGTAGCATGAATGATTGCATAATCTTGTACACCAAAAGCAAAGCTAATTGCAATGATACAGCCACCTATTAAAGGCTAGAGAACTGGGTATGTATTACTTGATGATTAATAATGCAAGTAAAAGGTGAAGGTAAATTAAATGCATTCACAGACGTTTAGCATTCTACACGGAGACAGATTAAAAAAATGCACACCATAGCACGTGTGTTCAATTTTAAGCCATCAATCTCATGGGATTTTGACCGTGCGTAACGTACAGCCCACCCACTCTTAAAATTATTCCTACATTTTTCGAGTTGTAAATTTTTCAAAGCTATAATTTCGTTTCCACAGGGAATGCCAATCTAAGATCCTCGACTGTTTAGGCCAATATTTTTAAAGACCACGTCTTGACTACTGTCAACTCAGCAAACTGCAATACTATGCTTGTATCTAGGTGGCAGCATCGTCAGCACAAACAGTCCAATGACTCCAGTTACCTTGACGTTGAGTATAGAAAAATTTACTCATTTCATTAAGGTACTGAAAATACTTCAATAACAACAGGAAGTTGGATTTTCTAAGGTAACAAAAATCAAAAGTTGCTTGGGCTTCAGCATCCATAAAGCTATATTTTAAAGAAATTGGGCATTTTATATTTCTGATTAGTATTTCCTGCAAATGCACATCATTTTTGCGCCCAATTCGACCCACTTCTGACCAGTGGCCCACCCATTCTTGAATGTACTTTTATTCAGAATTGCAGTCAAGGCAGCCCACGCACCAGATAAGTGGGCGCGCTTGAGCGTGCAATCGGCCTGTGGCCTCGCCATTGGGTGGGTAGGCGGCAATCCACCCGTTTTTTCCCGCATTAGCGCGGGACAAGAGGTTTTCAATTATTTGCGCTCGGGTCTATGTGCCCCGGCAAGACGTAACACGATATGGGTGACTTGCCTACCACATTAACCGTCTTATTGAATAGAATTAGATGAGTACTACTGACCTCTGCTTTCCAAACCACTAAGGGGTCGAATAGGTCCGAGATTAAAATGAGAAAGAAACTCGAGCAAATAGCATTGAGGACTTACCAATCGACTTATGGGCTTAAGTGCCTACAACCCACATAAAACGATTAAAGAAAGTTTTGTAGGATAGAAAGCTTTAAATGTGAAAATCAACTTACCGCAATCGTGTCTCTGAGATTCATCCTGACCTAAATTCATCAATACTTTCGTATTTTTAAAGTATATACAGGTCATAATTGTAAGTATTTTACATCGAACACTCACCAGGCTCTCAGATGTGGTCCATTTCTTCCGGTGAACCTTAGAAGAGCAGCACGTTAACAGAGAACCCATGTAAGCTTACCTTGTAAGAACCAACCTAAAAACACCACCGTGTTATTAGGTGAATTGTTTAGCGTTTAGACATGTTAGTTTTGTTTTAAAAAATGTTACTTGTTCAATGTGAGATGACTGCATGCTTCTGGTAGGTTCACTCTGAAAAACAAGAGTTTTTTGTTAGTTCTGTTCTCAAGGATTGGACCGTTTTCATTCAACTATTGTTAAAACTAACTACCTCCTCATCTATGAACCTAAGTCCTTATTTATTTACTTACCTAATTGATTTGTCTTTGGCCCTTTGAGGCAATTAAATGATTCACACTATCTTATCTGTTTTATAATTCATTTTCACCACACAAGTCACCATCGTCTATCGCATTAAACTAAAGACGTTCCATTCCTCGTGCTTGCTACTAAATACTAATGGTGCTTGATGGGAGCACTTCCGAAAGGTATTTTTAATGCATCCGGTTTTCAATTCCACGTTTGTCAATCATTCAAACTCTAAATCACAGATGTATGAACAGTCTTCGAGGGAGGATTCGATGAATAAAATTCAGTCAATTAGTGGAGGGTAATGCCAGTAAATACATGCATGGATTTTGCATGACGGCATATCCTCAATTATCAACACTCCATATCTTTTCTTCTAATTGATCGAAACAGCAAAAAAAGTTGATGGGGTCTAACTTATCAACCCGCTTACCAGCGATTTAATACAACTTTGTGAACCTTATAAATCAGAACGGTACCAAGCACATGGAACATACAGGAACTTCTAAAAAAAATGCGTGCTCTTTGATTATCACACTACTGGGAATGCACATATTTAATTAATATTCCTTATTTAAGGCAGATATCAGGGATAACAACTTTACCGTTGGTTTAATAGATACTGATTCTGGGAGGCTGAATTCAATGCGCTCATTTTCAACGTCTGATAGAAATTTTACTTCCTCGGCAAGTTCCTTTTTTAGGTATTCAGCGTAGTATTTCAATTTTCCGTACGTTTCATGCACGGATTCTACAACACTAAAGATTAACCAAGTTGACGTAGTAAATCGCGTGTATTTCATTATCCCGATTAGGCACCTGTGTAAACAGGACCACTAGGTTAATGTGTAACTAATAAACCCTCAGTTTCATCGTGAAATAAGCTGTAAACGACAACCGCCATCACTCTCGGCAATGGTTACGCTTATGGTGAGACAAATGACTGTTCTCATTTTCTTTAAGTTTCTTTTGTTTTAACCTGGGTAATTTGTGCCAAAAGCTAGCAAAAACAGACGTTGACTAAATGGCCATTATGGGAGGAGGCTGGTAATAATGCTGACTTTGCCAACCGCATTCACATTTTAAATAGATGTTTACCAAAGACATGCTATTTGGGTCTGTGCCTCAAACGTTTTGCTCTCATTTGGATAGACGAGAACCAAGGTGTGTGCCTTTCATAGATATAAAATAATGTAATTTAGAGTTTTGAGTCACCAAACGGAACTACCAACTTTCTTCTGCGGGCAATTTAGTCGGCTTAATTGGGTTAAACGCCAGCATTTTTTGTTAAAGAAGCACGTACCCGGTCGATTTTAGTACAGAAAGTTCGTGCCATAGGTGTCTAGTAATTGTAGGTCCATCTAAAGTACTTTCATCTGTAAATGTGAATGTAGGCCTCTCGTCCAACTCCGCTGCGTTGTCTCCAAATAGCGAGCCGAGCCATAAGATCAATTTTACAAGCTGAAGCAAAATTTATTTTTGAAAAATTGTGTTAAATGCCTATTTCAGAAAATGAAACTTCAATTACTACCCCTGAGACTGCGTCAATAAAGTTTAAACACCCTAATTCTTCAGCACCATCTTCATTACTTGCAACTTCGTAGTATTCGGTTGTGGATTAAAATAAATGCATTTCCCGATGATCATAAAAAACGAAAACTTGGAAGTTTTTTTTTATCGGTAAGTCATAATGTACACTTAAACCATGTGACGATAAAACGTGAACGTTTGTCACGAAGCGGCATTCGACAGATTTCATGCCAGTAGAGAAGGAAAAACTATAGAAGCCACCCACATTGCTCCATGATCCACCCACTGTCAAATAAGCACTCAGGCTTCGCCAATGCCATCCCTCAATGAAAGATCTTCAAGTTTTTTTGTTTTTGGAAACCCCTGGATACTTGGATTCCACTATCATGAACTAACCACACTCAGATTTCATCGGCTGAGAAAAAAATCTATTTTTTACTTGTGCCCCAATGCAATAACTTTCATTGTTCCATTAAAAATAAATTAAGACCTACTGAATAGTAAAGACTTTTAGACAAAGAGGTAGCCTGTTCTTTGTCCTGTAATTAAAAGGAACACCGTTAATTTACATTTTTTTTTGGTAAAATTTACCGTGTTCTTATACATACCCAGTCTTTGGAACCGATAAGTTGTTTCACAGCTAAAAAATCGAAACCAGTTTGGATGTGTTAGCTAAGATTATTGACGCAATTAGAATAACCGATTGATGGAATAAGACATCACATCAAGCTATCATTTTTAAGGCCAATTGTTGTAATAAATTGTATGCTTTTATCAATCTAATTCCAGCATAACATCCATTTTGGTGACTCTGAACAACTTTACATTATAAAACCTATATAATGGGGCAACAGTGGGTTAAATGGAAGAGAATTTTACCTTGAAGCTCAACCAAAGCACTCCAACCCTCATCTACGTGTTCCATTAAAGCTGGTTCAATCTTTTGTCTGGAGATCTTATCGTGGTACACCTTCCTTATCTGCGATGTTAAAGATTCAAAGGCTGAATCCCCTTCAAGAAAATGTTTTTTTTCGAAGTTGACTGCACCAGCAAGTGAGGGGGTTAATAAACTATCATCACTGTCTTCCTCGAAGTCATCTAGGTCTAATCTGAAGCCAATTTTCAGCGCCGAAAATATTTCTATTTCTTTCTCAAAGAATTCCTGTTCCTCACTATCTTCAGACTCGTGGTACCTGACTGAAGGTTCTGAGGTGTAAGACGCTGCAAGTTGGTAGTTCCGAACTGCTCTTTGTCGGTATGGTCCTCGCCTTTGCTGGGTGCCTGTACGTTGCTTGCGTCTTTGGGCTACTTTTTTGGTCGCCCTTGCTGTGGGAACTTGTGCCTTAATGGGCATATAGATGCTTCGCAGACGATGACCTTGATTTACTTCTGGTGGCGGCGGAGGAACATTCAGTATTCCCTTGTATCCGGCTTCAATGAAGAAGTTTGTTTGCCTCAATATCTTCTGAAGCTCAGGTATGTGCTGACTGACGTTTATTTCCCTAGCCATTGAAAAGGCGAGTTTTGTGAGAATGATCCAAGTTTGAATTAGAGGTTTTGATGGGGAATTCTCGTTAGTTGCAAGACTTTCCTTTAATAGATCCTCTAGCTCTCCGGAGTGACTAGAAAGGAAAGCGTAGTGCATAATTCCATTCACAACTTTTCCATGAAGCCTCTGAAGAACTTTGGCAAGGAATGCTGCGAGGTTGGTGTCCAGTAAAGTTCGGAACCGGTAACACTCGTCTGGATCTCCTTTAGCTACATTCAAAAGTAGGTTAACGACTGCATCCTTTGAGAGACGATCCTCGATTATGCGGTTCACATGAAAACAGGTATCAGCAAAAACTTTGATAAATCGATTCATTTGAAAGGATAAGACCTCAGCTGACGTGCACTGGTTGCGAACTTCAAGGAGTATCGCCGAAGACATAATTATCACATGTTTGGAGGCCAAATGAGTGAAGTACTTGGCCAAAAACTCAGGCATTCCGCTTTCCTGGGTCACTTCCAGCATCACACAGGCCAGTTTTCTGTAAGTGGCAGGACTGGGCCGCAGAATAGGACGATTCTCTTCAGCCTCAATGGCCTTAAGAACTTCGGTAAACTGAGCTGACGATTCGCGCCCGTCTTTACGCCTATATCGGAAGGAGAAAATGACACGAAGTAGCAAAGTCAGTTTTGTTTATTTTTCTATGGTAACCCACAAAACAAAGGACTTTTAAATGGAAGTATCTGTGGATTTCTACACGGATTAGAAGTGAATTGATAGAGCACGTTTTTGTGTCCGTAACCGGTAAGCAAGACCCAAATGAAATTGTAGTGACATTTTAATTTCTAGCAAAACTATTCATTAATTTGACTTGATCTCCTCTAGCCTTAAGGAAAGTCAATTTGCCTAAAACAAAGTTAATATATTTCAGCAAGATGGGATAAAGCACCCAGAGGACAGGCAGTTTTGTGGCAATATTATAGAAAATTGTTTCGTGTTAATAGTAGTAAAAGGCAAAAATTCAGTGAACAAAAGTCTATGCATGAGATATTAAAAAAAACCAACTAATCAGCTGTAAGTGCGGCTTGCCCATGTCAGATACATAGTTTCCTGGGAACACCCCAAGTGGGAGTGACAATCGACATTAAATTCTTTTTTATTGCTTAATTAAGAGCGGTGCGTGTAATGTAGGGATGAATACAGCTTCTTGGACTTTCTGATTCCGAAAAATTGGAGTCGTTGGGGATTCTATCTGCACGTTTAATGATACAAAAATCAACTTTGCGTGCAACTCAATCACTGGGTCAGAAGACAAGTTATATTATACAAAGTTGTTCACATTAAAAAAATAGGCAATGGGAAAAAAAGGAAATAAGTTTCAATGGCTGCCAACATATCCAGCGTGGCAACCACTTTGTCAGCTTATATTCGTCCAAACGGGCCTTGATCCACCATTAAAGTCACCAACTTCAAACCATTTGCTACTTAAAGTGTCAATCCCAGTTATGCATCAAATATTACATTTTGTATTTCCGTAACCATGTAACTCATTAAGGTCTTGTCCATCCAAACATTAAGACGCACAAATTTTTACCTCAAGCGGACCTTTTACCCTCTTAAACGTGCTAAGGTTCATGCTACTGATTCACGTGGTTAGTTAAGAAATCATTTCTCCTTCATTCTTTGGATCCTCATAGCTGAGAAAACATTTTTCGGGTCCAGATTTAAATGAACGTATGGGACAAAGACGTTCACGGTGTTCTCCCTCTCTCCGAACAATCTTAGTGCAATGAACCAGTGATCGAGACCAGATGAAGCATTGGTGAACCCTTCTGGTGTAGTAGAGGGACCTAGCAACCAATTTATGTTTTGGATTTTAAAGCTAAAATGCTCGGCAAAAATTAGAATCAATTCATGCAGTTCGAAATTCGCGCATTAACACTCAAGATCATAAGGTAATCATTTGAATTATCTACTATTTTTAAATCGACTGAACTGGAAACTTACTTGAGCAGATTCTTATAGGACGACTGTTCGTACTGAATGTTGCCAATAGTTTGAAAATATTTATAATCAAATTCTTTAAGTGCTTTGTAAAACCTCAGGAAGGATTTCTCGCTCATTTTCGTTGGTACGGAGAGTAGAGGGTTGCGGTTTGGTTTATCACCGGGTTTCAGGGTTTCTACATACCGTCCGTTCGCCAGTTCAAGGAGATCTGCTTCGGACCAGTCATTTTTAAGTAGGAGATTAATATACCCTTCGACGTAATGGAAATTACAGGTTTTTGTGGTTAAACAGGCGCAAGCCGCTGAAATAGTTTCCTCAGCGCTCAACACAAACTTGAGAGTTGCCTTAAAATCGAAGCCGATTGCTTGAGCAATCTTGTAAATCGACCAGAGATTACCCAGAAGTGCGCGGTCAATGAAACGAAAAATTCGTTTGATTCCGCCGAAAATGTAAGCAAGGTATGGTAAAAGGGTACTAGGTTTTTTGAAGAAGTTAAGAAATTGCACAAATTGAGCGTGCGATCCGAGGATACTGGTTATTTTTTTGCGAGCGCTCTCATCTGGAGGGTCTCCGAATACCCTGTTCATGACATTGTAGAATTTTTGGTCAGACCCGAACTTTTCGGTCAACTTAATGGTCATTTCATTGAATTCATTATCAGATAGGCGTTTCACAGGTTTTTTAGTGGGTCGAATAGGTCGTCGGCTCATGCGTGCTTCTTCACGTGCTTTCTTTCGTTGGTTTTCATGTATTTGCTGTCTGGCGTAGGCAGTGAGTTCCTTGCGCAGCTTCAGCATTGCGAGCTTCCTGTTTATTCTGTAGGCACTCCGTTTTCGGGCCATGGTATTAACGTCTGCAGCAAATGTGAAAGGGACATTTGGTTAGTTACTTGAGAGCGACTTTGAACTTCGATTAACAACTAATCTTTATATCAGACCGATAGTGGTATTCATAATTTTTTGGGGTAGCTGAGAGCAGTTTGGTTTATTGGGACTCTCGCCTGTAAATTACCAACTCTTTAACCCAGTTTCTAAACATGCCTCTAATGGGCAAAAATAAAATCTGTATTTTACAAAATCTGCATTTATTTATTCAAAACCGATAGAGTAATTTTTGATTTGAAAGTTATGGTTATTGTTTTCTTCTAATGCTTGATAGACGTCACTTTTGGCTTGCCTTTGGAGAACATTGCGAACACTTCTATTTGTAGATGAAAGCTAAGGATCAATTATAGCATCGAGAGCGAGATGAGCATTTCCGAAAAAGTTTCACGTAAAAACATGGAAGCTCCTCAGGCTCACAAATTAACCTGTGAAGTGTACGATGTTAATTGCCTAAAAAGAATGCAACTGTCAGAATTGGTTAAAATAATTCCATGTTGAGATTTGTCGTAGAGTTAGGACTGGTGTTCTGGTCAGCCCATGTTGCGATGTTTAGTTGATAAGGAATTGAAGTATACAGAGTGTGGGTTCTTGTAACTTCACAAAAGTTAAAGGGGTCAGTATAAAAATGCTAAATGCGTAATTAAAATAGTTTTTGAGCACTCTATTATGCAATTGGAGTGGTATTTCACGCAGCCAGACGGAAACTCGTTAGTCATATTTTGATCACTACGCAGTTTTTACGAAAATATGTCTGGCCACAGAGACTTTATTCATTTTGGAGAACATGATTTCAGGCAGCACAATTTGAATTTACACTTTGGACTGCCAAGAGTCCTATTAATACGTGAGTTTGCAGGACTTAGTTGTTACTATTGACCATGGACTCGAGAAGCCATACTTTAAGACTACTGGCGACTGTCAGCATTGAATTTGTATCCGTCCTTTTAACAGGTAGGGAATAAGACTGCACAAACATCAAAGAACTAAATCCCCCAAAAGTAAGGGATTTGAATTGAACTCATATGTGGGAATGGACTTACGCCGAAGCTTGGCCGTTTCACCCTCAACGCGTTCCACGGCCTCTTCGAGAAGACGCGACATCTTCTTCGACTCGTAATAGCTGGCCATCTGCTTGAAACGCTTAGCCTCCTGTTTTATCTCGTCGGTAACCTTTTTAAGCTGGACTCCAATAACCAAAGACTTCTTGATGTGTTCAGGAAAAGGAGGGGGTGCGCTCAGTATACTGGTGTTCTAAAAATTTGAGAGGCTATTCATGAAAAATGTAAGAAGCAAAGTTTGTCATATCCTCGAGGCTACCTATTTAAATATTTTGGAGTGACTAATCCCATGCAGGTCGAGCTTACGTTGCTGTTACTCATAAAGAGAAATAATAAGTCAGAGGAAATATGTGTGACTAGACCAAAATAAGCTTTAATTATGCTTCATTTCGCTGCCAGTTTCAGCCTTTCGCCCTAGTCTTTTGCATTCAAGGAAGCACTTTTATCTGGTTTCATTACACCAAGTGACAGTCCTCCGGGTAAATAGTAAAAGCCGAAGCAAAATCCCTTCTATTTATTTGAGACAAATGCTCAGTTCTTCACTAAAATTTGCCCCCGGGGTTGAAGCAAACATCGCATAAATAATAAGTAACCCCGTTCCGTTCCAGATGCAAAAGGCGATCTTGCACTGAGTCGCAAAACAAAAAAATATGGACAATGAGGCTGCACAACATTGCCGTGTGTTTTCAAGAATCGTCTAAGCGAAGTTTCACTTAAGAAAAAAATCGACAAATTAAAATTTTTCGAAGTTATTTTTTAAGCAACTCAAAATGGAACTTTACAAGGGACTCGAATTCATCGTGATTTTGATGCCACTGAATGATAGGGTCGAGAGAAACTTCAGTGGGCCTTTACAAAAATGGCCCTGGATCCCACAAGGATTTAATCTACTCTCAAATGTCCCGGTTGTTTGGAAGATTCGCAGAATACTAACCTCATTAAACCCTTTAACTTCCTCACTTCCTTTTAGTTGAGTAGCCACACGCTGTTAAAATATTTAATCGAGCTTACAGATGACAGGTATCGAGGGAGTTTGTGTTTTTCCCTGAATACTTTAGAGAGACGAAGAGCGATACGCTGACGAACCACAGAATTTGGCAGGTAACCTGTTGAAAATAATTGAGAGACTTACTATGTTGCAAAGTCTGAAGTAATGTTAATATAACCAAAATGCAGACCTATGACAATAAAAAGCTTTGCCGCTTATCTGCTCATTCATATTATGCATGTATTTAGCATAAGTTTTAACTGTATGACAATGATTTTGCAATAAAATCATTGTCATTTGTAGTATAACGGTAACAAGCGTCATTTATGATATCAAATTTATTTACCTGTAACTGCAAGAATTACCCTTTACTGATAACCATCATGTGAGTTTCAGTCTTTCTCAGTTTTAATCCCTCAAAGGCTTATTTTACCACTTCGAAGGCGCTTAACATGAACTTCGCTTCAAGATTTTAGTGATACCACAAACCACTATGAGCCATTGAAGCTCTATAGCCCTAATTTTGTAAACTTAGCGGGATACCCTAAAACTGACAGTCACACGGCTGGACCATCACGGCCCAGACTCCGGGTCATCTTTGGATGCTGAGGACACTGGGGTAAGCAGATCCAACAGCGTACGGAATCAATCACCACATTGAAAATATAGTCAGCGCCACTAATTGTGGCCGTGCTCTCTGGTGTACAAAGCTGAAGGGTTAATTTGTGAAATCTCGTTCGCATGTTATGGTATTCACCAATCTTAACACTGAACTGATTCAGTTACCCCGATTTCAATGCTGTCAGCTCATCCGTACCGTGATGTTGGTTTTGCTCTAATGGACACCTCCAACATTTCCGAGCTTATTTTACTTCCAATAGTTTGATTTATTAAAGCAAAACGGGCAGGAGGTTATTCAAGAAAAATCACTTCCTTACCATCGGGAGCGATAATATTTTGAATGGTTGGCACATATTTAGCATTGTCTGCCTCCTCCCTCTTCAAGCGTTCCAGCGCATCTGCTTCCTGTACCAACAACCGAATCACCTCCTGTAGCATAGACCCGTCCTGGTTCTTGAATGCATATTTTTTACTGCTCCTGTGCTTGTAAGAGCGTGGCTGCATGCTAAAGACGACGCGTAGCAAGTAAGTACTTCCCCTATTCAAATTAGTTCTGCGTAAGCTAAAATCTTATTGATCGCTTCTGTGTTTGATTTAGCACGTCAGTTTAAGTGTGAGACTCAAGTATGAGTTACGAAATCAGACATAAATCCATTCATTAAGGCACCTAGACTGATAGTGAACCACAAAGACTGTAAGATGTTAAAGTGCACCCATGTATTATTTAATTAAAGGAGGAATTAGCGCTCCGAAAATTACTGAAACTACTTCGCCTCAAAGTTCATTATAAGCGTTTATCCGGCAAATTTCAAAACGAATAATTATCTGTTACTTGTGAATCTGAACCTTAGCCAAATAAGAAATCAAGTAATTTAATTTATTTGTACCAAAATAGAAATATGGGTTAATTTGTTAAAAAAAACTCTGCTTACTTGCTCCATCCGATCCAACAGGTCATAAAAACTCGCCCCACCTTGCCAATGCAATCAGGAAACCTGCACGGTCCAACGAGTGAGTACACACAGTTACCGCACTGAGTTCCAGTTATTACTGCTTAAATATCCACAATGGATTTATACCAGGAACTGGATCTTTGTATTCACGGTGGTTTCCTTAACTCCGGATCTGACGGTTCTTTAAGTATGTAGTGGATTGCTTCTCTATGTATTTAGCGAACGATTAGTTGCATATGCTAGGATAACCTGTACTTTATTTTGCACACATCAGGACTGCTTGACTTCATCGATATTTAACATGCTGTGCCAAGATATTGCGCATTTATGATTCCTTCTGAGGGCTCCATCTTTTAATACTAATAGTTGCTAGCTAACGGTAGACTTCTGAAGGCTATGTGGCTGTATTGGTGCCAAATACCAAAAATAGGAATTAAAATGCCTTAAAATGTTTAATAACAACTGAGGACTGACGTGAGTCGGGGTATATGTGAAGCGTATTCAAAAAAACTATCTTGTAGGATAAGGAGATTCACATGAGTCAACTGCCCGAAGATCCATTTGGCACATCCCGTAGTCAAATTTTACCTGCTGCTGTTTTTTTGCCTAATTGCATTAACATAGGGTATTAGTTTTGTTTTTGGTGCTAATTAAAAAAAGTAATTTGCCTTATTCCTCATAGTTTTAATATGTATAGCTTTATGCTAAAGCCCAGTCTACCGACCGCGACCTGTGTTAGCAGTTTAGCTGATGCAGTAAGGTCAGCCATGTGCCCTATTGTATCATTATGACAAACGAAACGTTCGAGCCATAGCTACAAACACAAGAATAACACCTACGTGACTGCATACAAAACGAAACGAACTGAGTATCTGCATAATAGAGGTGGTCATTATCTGACTCATTTTCACCAGAATGCGTATCGTAACAAATGTTTTACCTTCGACTACTTTTAGCTCCCGCTTACTTTTCAAAAAGCTAATATGTGCTTACAGAATTTTACGATACTAAACAGAAACATTTGAATATCAGGCTATGAATTTAAGCCAGCTGATGATTTGTAACACTATTGTCATCCTTATCTACAACATAATCAAGCAAAAAATCTTTAAAAAATTGCAACCATATTTTAATAAGATTTCGCTCGATTTGAAACGGTATTACATCTTTTCCAAGATTTTAGTGGTGTATGAAGCTTCACCAGCAACCAATCGAGAGCATGTTTGAACGACTCATCAATTTCATTGGTTAAATCTAAGCAACTAGGTCCCTCCATAAAGCATAAAATGGAAACAGTTGCAGTTAACGCTTAGCTTAAGATACAAAATGCCGAGTAAGTAAGGCTGTCAACTATGGCAGGTTTTTCTGTGTTCTGATTTTCATGGTTCTTGATTCGCGCAATATTAATTCTCCTTTTTTTTCGGTTGTAGAAAACAGTGGTTGCAATTGTTGTGAAGCCTGTTCAAAGGGCGAGAAGTGTAATTGCAGCGGATGCAGCTGTTGCAATAAGTAGATCTCATGCAAAATAGAGTACTTTCCTCGTATTGCCTTGTTGCTTGATTCTGTTAATAAATGCTTTAACCTACAAATGTGACAACTTTAGAGGTCTGAGGGATTCGGGATCTGTTTGATAGGAAAATATTGTTGTCCTGTTAGAAAAAAGCTTTGTGAATACGCTTTTTAAGTAATTTATGATGTGGAGGGAACTCAAGGATAAAATTTTGCGTGAATATCAACCCAAAACTCTAGGATTTCGCATGATTTGATTGATTAGGAGGTGGATTTAGACTCTCGGAAAGATACTTTTAGCACCTGATACTGGCAGCGATGGATGACGACCTTTGTTTGCCGTAGCAATAAACCTCACGAAATAGATTCAAGCGATTTATTTTGAATTACTCTAACATCTTAATATTTCGTTAAAAATCGTACCTTGGATTCAATCGGAAAAATAACGTTGATGTCACGTTCCTCAAGAAAAGTAGTTTTAAAACAGGGTTCATGCTACACAGTTAAAAACCATAGTGAATTCACCAATTTTATTCGCATTTTCAGCAACTACTGTAAGTGCATCTGTGTGACAATTTGAGAAGTCTTTGACAAATAGATCCCTGGCTAGAATTTCAGATATTGTACGACATCAACTTCAGTACAAATTGCTCTTTAAATTAAAGGCTCTATCACAGGCGGCCTGCCCTTGCGTCACCTATTTTCTACGTTTATTTAGCAGTGCCGTGTTTTGTTTGAATTCATTTGTAGCCCTTGACAGCCTGTTACCGAGTTAATAACCTGTATTTTAAAAAAAATTGATTTGGCAGTATTGATGTGCCCCTCTTGTCTATCCTCTTCTTTTAGCATTATTTCTCGATGAGAATACATGCCGGTTTGCTAGTCTTCGCATTTTTCACGTACGCACTTCTATAGTAAATCGTGTTGATCCACGTTCATTGATTTGGTCGTCGTGAATTCAGACTCGCCATTCCCCCTTTTTCATCACGGCGTCCTTATCGATCATGCGAAACTGTCTGCTAACGCACCCCCTGTGCGTGTGACCCCCTCTCCCATTCGCTACATCTGCCATTCAGCCGCCTGTACAATACAACTCCTGCTAGTCAAACACGAACTTTTATACAAAGTGGTGCGACGCACAAAATCTGTTTGAGACATCGAATAAACAGTCGAGTCTAGTTTATTTCTTTTGCAGCTTCGTGTTGCGTCTTGTCATATTTCCTTGTTTTGCTTAACTTTACTCGAAAGCCTGTCGAATTAATCTCTTTTAAATTAAATTGAATTGTTGTGATTTTTTCCTATCCCCTCCTTTCTGAAAGGTTTTTTCCCTTTTACTTGGCTTTTATGAAGCCGCGGCTCAAAGTTAAGTTGGCTTTTAAGTCCAACGCAGTGTTACAACACTACATTTGCTCAGCAACCAGCGACTCTGGTAGGTACTATCTTCAAAGTAGTAAATGGAAAATGAGTTGCCAGCATGGGATCAGTGATTGCGTTTCATTTCCCACGTTAACTAAAAAAGCAAGCTTTCTTAGGTTACATGATAAATTGCTTTTCCTTGGTTTTGAAAACTGATCTGAGTTTATTTTCCAAATATGGTGAGTGATATTCGTTAGCGAAAAGATAGAGCTTTGTAATTGGCTCAACTTTGACTACGGATGAGATTTTAGAAAAATTGAGTGCTATTGGCTACATTTTAGGCCTAACTTGAGCACAATTAGGGATTCCGGGAGTTTTTTCGCCAAGGTTTCGAGGTGGTACGTGTGCGATATTTTGGCGAGGCACAAAAAAACTGGACTAGTCTTGCAGCAGTCCGCTTGATTCCCTACCAGGTCTTCACAAAAGATCATTCTGATTATTTACTGTTGTATTTGAGCGATTTTTAGAACTCTCAGGACCTCAGAACATGCAGATGCGTTCTGTGAATTTATAAGCCTTTTTACCAATTATCCGAAGGGGTCTGGTATAAAAGGAAAGCTTAATGAACGAAGTGCGAAAAAGGGATTTTAGGCTATGGTTTGGAACTAGTATTAAGCCACTCAACTAGACGAGGGCACATTTGAATTGTGGTGTGGAATTGTTTTAACAGAACGTGTCGGTTGGCAAAACAGGATTTGATATACTAAATCAACAAAAAATGACCGTTTACCTCGTTGTAAGCTAATAAACGACTGGAAAGTACTTCGCGTGGCTTTAAATCAACGTATTGAAGCAGTGGTTGTGGAAACTATGAGGCCCTCTGATTGGACACAAACAAATTTCGCGGATGAAAATGTTTGATTGAAACCAAATCCTTTCTGCAGTTATGCGATTATTTACGTGGTAACCGTCAAATTCCTAAAACAATTCTTATCAGACGTAGTCCAACGAATGCTATCTACGGTCAGTGCCAATCATGATTAAACCTTCCATCTAACATCCCGTAGGCAATTACAACATAAACGAATGCACAAATTTTGGTAGCCAATAATTACTGGTGTTCAATCAGTTAATCTAAAACTCAACGATAACTATAATTGATGGGATTTTAGGAATTTATATAATTATGTGGCACTGCACTGTAGTGCTCTAAGGATTAATAAAAAGTAAATGCTTTAGATAAAATTATTGCTCAAATCAAAATCGACAGATGCATGGATTACTAGAAGATATGAGGTCAGAAATTAAACCGGAAAAAGCAGAATGCAGTCAAATACACATTTTACTCTTCAAATTGACATCAGCATGACGAGTCATCACCATCAGGTGTGACAACTCATTTGATTACGTCCAGTGTGCTTTCCATAGGACCTGTGCCCTTGGAATGTGCAGCAAATTGAGTCCAAATTATGTAAGCTAAGATTCGAGAAGTTGGTAATGCTAAACACTAACTTACAATGAGACACTGGTTTTTCGCAAAAACTTTTATTTCAAACATGATCTGTGGTGGCTTGAAAGCAGTACATTCTTCTCTAACCTGAGATCCACTTGTTCAGGCGATCAAGTAACTCATGGCGAAGCTTTTGTTTCTACTATCTGGTTTAGTACACTCACCTACGCTGTGTCATATTTTGTTTTAAGTTGTTCACTGACATTCGGCTGTGGTTCAGAGTCCTGGGCTCAGAAAAATAATGTGGCAATGTTAAATAACTCTAAACTTCATCGGGCATATGCCTCTAGACACTTTGAAGATTCCCCGTGGTAATAACTCCTTTTATTGTATTCCGTCAGGTATTTTAGTTTTAGACGTACAGGAAAACATCAGTCATGTAAACGTCTATTGCGGTTTCTACATGTCATAAAAGAATCTTGCCCGTTGTGAGTTCCACTCAGAGCTAACTGTTAGTTCAAAAGTGAGATTTTGTGAGAGAGAGTATCTGTGATGCGGTTTCTCCAATGACTTTTTAAATCCAGCAATCCCCTCTGTCAACTCCGCCAGCCAAAGTATTCTTAAGTTATCTCTTTACTGCTACTCTTACTTTCATTTTCAGTCGGGGCTGCAGCAAGAACTCAAATGTCGAAAGTGACCCAGGCTAAATATTTGCGCTTAAAATTGAGATAATGTGTCGCCTTCTCAATAGAACGGCACTAGAATATGAGTAAGCTATTACTTCTTCCTATAATTTCCCCCCAACTTGGTGGCACGAATGTCATTGCCTATTTTATTTACCAAATTCACTGCATTGTTGAGTTTAGTTTTACAGAATGATAATTACTTAGCTAATATTTTTAAAGTTAGACTTTCCTAAAAGGCTTTCAATAAATTGGAACCTCCACAGATGCAGATTATCAGAGCTATAAACCTTATGACAAACCCAGCGACTGCCACTACATACAACATTCACATGGATTTTTCCGCTGTCACGCACCAAAGTCATGAATTCCACTTTAGTTCATGTGATTGGATTATACCGATATGTGTTTAGCACTTGTTTGGTACCTGGTACATGCATCTGTGCCAATTTTTCAGATTCCAAGCTTCCTGTAATTATTTCAAAATAACAACCCAAAAGATGCAATAATTTAGGTGCTTTTGACTTTCGTGCGCTATCTGACACTCTTAGAAATAAGTTTATAGGTAACCTTGGGCATTGGTAGATACATTTAAAGTTCAATGGAATTTCGCAAATTTAACAGGCTAATCGCTATGTTTAACAAATGCATTCTGACATTTAGTTAGTTTCTCTTGTTGTAAGACCACTGCAACCTTGCCACCAGTTGGAGTTTGGAATTGATATTAAATCCTCAGTCCCACTAACAGGCTACTCAATTCCAAGCAAGGAGCTGACCTTTGTGCAAAATTATAACCTCACAATTAATTTGGCGATGACTACAATAAATGATGGAATTGAGGGGACAAAAAAACTCAAACTCAATTTTTAGTTGGACAACTTTCTATTTCAGTGTTGAAGAGAAGTCGATTAAGTGATAAAAAAATTATATGGGATTCATTTCTGTCACACGGCTGGATCCTACTGTAATCTGTCAATATTCTGAACAAAGCGACAATATGTGAATATCCAGTGAGGATAAAATAAAAGTAATTTGCATCACGTAGTTATTAGATATTTCAATAAATGCGAATGAGTTTAAAGAAGTGCCTCGTGAGTTACTTGAATTCTCGACCTGAAGCCAGACTAATTTAATTAGCACATATTGATACTTGCAAATATTTATAAAAAGCTGGTTTCCTGTATGGTCCTTAGTTCTAGGTAAAAAACTGCTTAATCACGACGTCTTTGTTCGAAAGTTGGCGTGAAATAGCATGACAATCTATTATCGACCAGTTTTAATATTTACTTCGGTTAACACACCTATGTGCTAATTTCATTCAACATTTTCATCGGTACGAATACATTCTGGCACACATCAATTGCTTTGCTTAGCAGTTGGAAGGCAGAATAGAGCTTGAGCTTTGTAAAGGCCTTCAAATATAACTGGTTATGGTGCAGACTTACAGGTCTTTGATGTTTGCCTCAAAAATAAGCTACGCTGTATGCTTAATATGATTTGGTAGTTTTCCGTTTTGATTTAATAGTCAAGCAAAGTTAAATAGGCCTCGAAAATTAATATGGAATTAAACAGAATCGGAAAAACCAGTTTGCAAAGCATCTGAATTCTACTTTACAATCCGAAGGAATCAATAGAGCTACTAAGAAAACAAACATTATTCTCTTGTAGTTAGTTTAATCAAGCTGAAACGTCATAAGCTGGTAAAATTCATTACAAAATCATCAGAAATGACACAGCGGTTCTGTCTGGGCATACGTTATTATTTCCAGGTCAATTTTGAAGTCCGCCAAATTTGTCGAAGAGCGAATCTACTTTGTTGAGATCCCTTATAACAACGCCTCACTACTTTTTTCAATGGATAACTACTGGTTGACAATTTTCTAAATTATTTTCATCAATCTTACCGTAAGTTGTTCAGGGTGATGCTGAAAACAACTTCCATATGGCACTTCATGATACCATATGGAGGTTTTCCGCATACATTGCGGAGATTAGCAAGTCCATCTGGATTGAAATGTCAAAAATTTAGTCCCCATAGACTTCCTGGACGGTAAAAAAGTTGCTATTTTTAAGCCCCTCTGACTAGAGGAAATATCCCGGAAAAATACATGTGATTTATTAGCACTATAGGCTGGCACATCTTTTGTATATGCCAGATAAGCATCTGGAGGTATCGCGTCAGTCAGAATCCGTTAAGATCAAATTTGCTCCAATTATCCTCAAGCACGATCGAACGCAACCTAAGGAGCCGGCACATTTGCCCTCCACCTTCCGGCAGATCATTCGTTGAAAGTATAAACTAGGATGCTGGTGAGAAATCATGAGGCTGAACAGTGATAGTTTTTAAGAACCCCAATGCATCAAATATCTAGGAACGTTTTGGATGTTGCATGGTCACCTTTAAAATAGGAAATTTGTTATAGGCTCAAAGTAAATTTCTTCCGTCAATTTAAAACTTCACACTTAAGTGACACAGGTACCATTTTAAAAAATAGCACATATATTCGCTAAAAAATTGTCTGAATAAGTTGTCAAACCAGCAAAATGTGTTAGCGAATCGTTCGAGAGCAGTGTCAACTTCTAAGATGGTCCGGCGCACCAGGATCAGAGCAACTTAATTCGGAATCCCAAAGCATTGCATTCAAATACGTCAGTTGTGGTTCTTCTAATATAACTATATTGAATAAATAATTTTATGCGCACCATTTCGGCCTTTATAAAACGAGATATTCTCGTTCAGTTTACTGAGTACTACATTTGTTTTGATTATGCTTTGGCCAAATCCACTATTTGGATCTAAGGTTGAATTAATAAGGAAGATATAATTATCAATAATCTAGATTCTAGAATAATTTTAAATTTAGATCAAGGAATTCACAACCCGGAATTAAATTTACGAATCCACAAGGGTTTACTTTCAACTAGTTAATCATTACAAACAGTCCTGGCCCACATTCAGGCACCGTCCCACGGGTTTTACATGTTTATGCACTATGCTTTATTGATAACCTTGCTTAAGTTGTCAAGTTTTTTTAAGTTTCTATTCACTTTTTGTTTTCAAATAGGCTCATTCTTAAAAGGACAGAGCTGGAAAAGCTTTGTACTTTTCAATATAAACCGATTATGGTAAATCGTACGGATAATTTTCTTCGCAATTTTTAGGGGCGTGGCCTCAAACTTTATAAGGAAAAAAGAAATATGGATCGAAAAGATCTGCTACTAATTACTGGAAACCATTTCTACGTGGGGTCTATCGCGATCATTTCTGCACATCGTCACAAATACACGAAGCCGTTTAAAAGTTTGTGCACATTTAGAAATCGTTGTGTACAAGCCGCAGTACTTCAGCTAAATTAAATTTGGCAACTTCGAAATTGCATATTTTATGGAGTTGTCTTGTCTGTCCTCTCCTTGAAATTCTGAGCTCTCTACAATCATGATTATGAAGTCGCCGTTTCGAAGCATTCACTTTGTCATCTAATGAGAGCAGTATACCTGAGACTAATCAAAGATAAACCCACAAACAATGGTGTTTCAGACAATTCTTTCTGATTAAAACTGCAAATTTACTGCTAAACTTGTAAATTCGGGTAACTGTGACCGTCTTGCGTTAGTGCAATTACCAGGATTGGTGTAAAATTCAATTTAAAGGCAGTCATTGCGTACTTTTGCAAAGTGAGCTTGATTAAAAGGTCTTAAGATAACCTATCTAACAGATTATCGTTGTTTTGCTTATACCGTATGCGTCACACAATATAAACCTGTAGTGGACTGACAACCACCTCACCTCAGGGCCCGAGCGGACCAATGACTCACCCTTTCTGTTATTGGCCTCTGTCAGCATTCGCCAGTCACGCACGCGTACTCATACGCACACAAAGCCACGTGGTTGTTTTGACATCAATAAACCAGTCGTGTCCGCCCTCGCCTCTTTTCCGCTCTACTCGGATTGTCTTGGGCTGTTAATTAGAGGGTTGTAAGGTAGTGCTGAGTATCAAGCTACTACATACCTGTTCTTTGAAGATCATTTCTGCTTATATCTATACTAAGGTTCAGGAAATGATTTCTCAGGATTGCATTACATAGGTGCATTTTTTAAAACACTAATTTTAAAACTTGGTGCATAACAAATACCGATCTCGAGGTGACGGGTTGATTAATAATTTGTTGGATGTGGATTTTCATTCGGACGGGCCAAGACTCGCTTTTCTGACAATATTCAGGCAACTGTGGGCCCAAGGTTGAGAATTATTAAGAACTGCTTAATAAGCAAGGTATATTGCGTGAACAAAACTGTTTTCTAAGCTACAATTTTTGAACTCTTCCAGATCTTAAACGGTTTGAAGGCGATACAGCACCATTCGAGCTCTAAAAAGGAACCCCTGGGTCTGGCATTTAAATTTTTTTCCGAAAAAGTGTTTTATTTTCAGAGTAGCACGCAAGTATCGAGCATTGTTTATACAACTTTCCAATCGGAACACGACCGAATATGACTTGTTGTTATGGACATTCAGCATGGATTAAAGAAACCACTACAACTAATGTTATTTTACTACTTTCTAAAACAAAAGAACTATCCCCTGATGGGCTCATTAACTTCCGCATGATATTAATTACCTAATTCGGTTGTCAAAATTACTATTGAACAATTAATAGATTGGAGAAATACCATGACCATTAATATAGAATTATTAATGCGAAAGCATATTGGGAACAAGGTACCGCTTAGAGGGGATCTTTTGCAATGCACAACATTAATATGTGGATATAATATTCAGTATTTACGTCAATGCGTAGAATTTATTCGTTTCTTTTCTGTTTGGCCTCCCTTTTTGCTCTGTAGAGGCGCCGTTTTGCCAGCCACAGCCTTTTCTGTAGGCGAATGTTGTTGAAAAACCAGGCAATGTCTCTACGCAGGGTTGTCAAATCGAGAAGTAGGAGGGACAACAAAAAGATTACAATTATTATTATGACAATTGTCCCCAACTGTCTTGCAGACATCGCTTCGACGGCCGGCGGGATAAAGCGGCCAGTTGAACTGGTTATTATATTTTCAGTTTTTTCTATAAAAAAATGAAAAAAGGCCTATATACTTCGAAAACGAAAATAATGATACTTTTTCCAAAAGACTTAGTAATGATACTGTCTTAAAAACCATCATTTCAAATTAAACATTTGACTAGACTTCAGAATATTAATTATAAGCCTCATTTCCAAAAACAATTATGTCTGTAATTAATTTCAGTTACATTCATTTCTACTAGACCTTCTTGATAGCCAAAAACTGATTGAGACAATTACTCATTTCATTACAAACAGAAAAAAGTTTCATTTCTGCAAACTTTTTTCTCGCAAATCACCTCATATCCTTATAACAATATGGTATTTACGTTGAAAACTCAAGTAACACTTTATGGTTACTTGTCACAGGAGATTAATCAGTAACAACTTTTCTGAACAAATTTACCTCGAGATAATTGGATTACGCGTAATTTTCAGAAGTGGCGGGTCATTAGAAAAAAACTTGTAGAAGACTCGTGTCTACGACTTCCATTCAACCGTTTATAAATCAGCACGTGCTCTGTTACTCGGTATTAACACTAGTACTTCGTAAGTGCCGAGCTCAACGTGCGCCTAAACGGCTACATTCACCTCACTCTGCTGTTTCCCAGCCAAAATCTAGTCATAACAACTAATCGGTACCTTTGTGGCTCAAATAGGGTTTAAAAAATCAGCTACTGCCTTTTTTATGCGCATCTACGCCTGTCTGTTGAAAAAGTAATGTAAAAATGAAGGACAATTTTGTGAAACTCACTTATGCACCCTGAAAGCTGTGGCCTCCACCGTCCAATTGAACCACAGCTGATATTTTGATCGGGTTCTTTCGTAACGGTCTCGTAGCCGGCCATGCAAGTGTATCGAATTTTAGTCCTATAGGGGTAGGGTATCGGTTTCAGCTTCTCGGTCACATCCATTGTTCCGTTCGAGTAGTCGATTGTAAATAATGGCTGAATGTTGTGACTTGATTTTATCAGAGCCTTTTCATACATACAAGTAACCGCTGAAATTAAGAGATGCCAGAAATGTTTAAGGAATCTAAAAACACTCCAGCAATAAGTTCAACAGCTAAGTGACTGGGAACATTCACTAAAAACCCAGTTGCAGTGAATTTCTTACGGATTATTAGTTGACCTAAATTAGTTACGTGCACCTTTTACGCTTTGGAATTTCACGGTAATTGTGCCTGTTTCATTTAATGGGGCTTGAGTCTTCATTTGATTACAAAATGAAATATGTGAAATCACCTAGTCTTAAAAGGAAACTGCAAGTGTGTCACCATTAGATTAATTTAACTTGCATCAGAAAACATTTGAATGTTATGAAATTTCTGAATAATCCAGTTCTATGGCGTTAGCTGGGGGAATGACAGTCTTAAACTTATACTGTATCGTCACAGGTTTTGGTAGAGTTAAAGTAAAGGTGGACTTGCGTTCACATTGTTCGGCCAGTGGTAGTATTGTTCCGCTATATCCTTTCCACACCCCTTTATTGTTTGAACCCTCTTTGAGAGTGCACTCGACATGCTTTTCAAAGGAGTGATCTGGAAAAAAGTAGGACTCATCGCATATGTAGGTGACCACGTTGCCGTATTGATTGAACTGGTTCACCTGCAGTGAGCCATACTCCTCCTCAGTAAGTTTGCTTCGTGCGCTTGACAGTTTGCCGAACTTCGGAACCATGCCCTTCATTTCCTCCTCGCTACATCGGATTGCTTGATAGAAAAATTATTTAAAGTAATAAGGAGTCCCTGAATTCAAATACTACAACAAGTAAAGGTAAATTAAAAAATCTTGGATAAGTGTCTAGATGTTGAAACACTGAGTTCCTCCAATCCGGTCAGTACAATTAACAACCCCATTACAGAATCTAATATAAGAAAAAATTAGTTCACAAACGTTTAAGGCAAATGATTGGAAACTGGTAGATACTGCTTTGTGCTATTTGTAATCATTATATAATTAGTCGAGTCAAAGGTAAGCCTTCAAAATAAACAAATAACCTCTACTAACACTTGCCACATTTTGGTTTTTTAAAAGGTATTCCTTTAATTCAGGCATCCAGTTTTGATTTTTGCAATTGCTAAAGCGCATTGACGGTGATC
Organism: Mesocestoides corti; assembly: GCA_900604375.1. Taxonomy (NCBI): domain Eukaryota; kingdom Metazoa; phylum Platyhelminthes; class Cestoda; order Cyclophyllidea; family Mesocestoididae; genus Mesocestoides; species Mesocestoides corti. Next base: position 29,049 of record UXSR01005433.1, on the reverse strand, counting down.
AAGCGACCTTTAAAGTGATTTGCCAGCTTTATCTTACCTAAGTACAGGATTCGGTTTTAGAACTCAAATTAGACTCTGTCCAAATTGCTAGTTTGTTTTTTTTGTACCCTGGAAATTTTTTTAACATTTAAAGCGAATCCAGCAAACAGTTCACATTACTGACACCGAAAAAAGTTGACAGGATTTCAATATACTCATTATCCAGGTTAAATAAGAAGTCTATTGCGATAATTTGGTTAAAAGATATCAAAATTTTGGCTTATAATGTTGCACGTTTTCCCAACACATCAAAAAATTCTACCAATATCGTCAATTTCTTAAGCCTTCAGTTTAAAATCAGTACATTAGTTACTATTGATAGTTGCATTAACACAAAATATCGACATACAACTAAGTCTGGACTATGATCCCTATCCCAACTGATATCCAGGGTTTCGGAAGTCACTTTTAAAGGCTTGGTGCGCCTGATATTTGCATACGTGCTTAGTCGTAGAAAATTGGTCTGCATCAATAAACGATGCTGACAGAATGCCACCCTTAAACCCACGACATCATTTATTACTTTAGAAAGGATGAACCAGGGTGCATAATTTGCTTAACGTTTATAACATGGATACTGAATGCATGGACAGGCTAATTTAAGCTGCATTTTCCACTAATATGGGTGTGTCATTCTAGGAGTAACCAGCAGACAACCGCATTGTCCTATTCTACATCTCTAGCCACTGAAAATTTTTATTTACATTCTGAAAATACCCGAACACAAATAGTGCACATACCAGCACAAACTTGACAGGGACCAGGGAGCCACACCCCTTGGATGGGATTATCTGGTAATGAGAGGCACTGCATAGATGCCTTCGTCTGCATCAAATCGAAGGTAAAGGCATATCCCGCGCTACAGTCGACGCTAACATTTTCACCGTATTTATAGGTGGTATTTCCAATGGTGGAAATGGAACTACTTTCCACGTGGCACAGTGATGTAGTGTTCAGGAAGCAGGACATTTCTAGAGAGCAAGGAAGGAAATAGATGGTAGTGAGCATAAGGTTGCCCCAGAAGAAAAGATATCCTTATGTGCAAATCCCTTAAGTTTGGGGAAATCAAGGCTTCAATACAAAATAAGGGACAACCTTAGTACTCACCCTAGCCCATCTACTGTTCCGAAGGATACCTGTGCCACCAAGGCTTCAGTTGCTTACAATTTACGTGAACCAAAGTTCAGAACCAGTGGGATTCTTTATTTATTGTTGATAATTAGGTTGAATATTTAACGAATAAAATTGGTACATTGTGGCTGGTTTAGCGTCTCATTGATTTGACCAAGCAAAAATTGACAAAAGTCATTTTAAATTTGGTTGCTTGTCATTCTAATCCTATTGGACCAATCAGTCTGGCGTAAATCTGGTTTACGAGAGGACAGAAGCAGAACCGGTGTAGAAACACTGTATTGAAACACCTGAAAACGGCACTGCAACCACAAAAAAACTGATACATTTATAGGCTGCATGCATGATGGATACTTTGGGAAGGAAAATAGCTAAACTATAATTTGCTTGAATCACCTACATCCAGTCAAGGGGTTTGTGGTAGGTAAAAAACAACTTGCATTTGGACTTGGTATAGCAAGATTAAAGCACAGTGACGGAGCTACCAACACCGCTTTAGAAATCATCTTTAATAAGTTTTTAGCGAATCCCCTCCTTTACTTTCTTCGTATCCACTTTAACTTAAGGTAAAATGAAGGTTTTAATTAACTTTAAGGCTTTCAATGACCCATCAAAATAGCCGTGGCTCCGCAAAATACACCATTGTAACCAAGTTGAGAAACAAAAAAACAGACTTTGAAGTCACAAAAACATGTACCTACCAATGCAGTCAGGCAGTGCAGTTCCACTGTAGGCGAAGTGGGTGGTAATTAAAGAAGGGTCACCGGATTCATCTCGCTGGCCGTCGCAACGGTATTGGCCAGGAGCCAGGGAACGGTCGACATTGACACCAGAGGTCACGGGGGGAGTAGTAGAAGGCTGAGGGAAAAATCCGGGCGAGCAAGCAATTGTTGTAACTGTTCCAACGTGAGGCCCTGTTGGTTTGAACTCCATCTTTGTGGGATCAAAGCCTCCTGGTGGATTTTCGCAGTCCTTAACTGTAGAAAAGGTGATTTCGACTCATTTACTCGAGCATAACTGAAGCAGACTGACCATGCTAACTTAAATCTGCTAGGAATTAACTAAAAGTTCAGTCGGAGTAAACGACCGTGATTGGAGAGGCCAAGATAACCGCTTCAGAATAGAACGAGCTTTCCAATACTTTTGTGTGACCTCCATTTTTTTCAAAAACTCCGGCGGCATTGACTCTAGCACAGTTTTAGATGTTGTTTAGGTCAGACCTGGAAGTATGCCACGTTTTCACTGTCTTTCCTGGGCAATCAGGCATGAGCGAATGTTGTTGAGCTTAATTATTTGATTTCTGTTAACTCTCAATGCAGAGACTTTCCTGCAGTGACCCGAATGTCATTCGTAGGGATGATGCTTTTATATATTGATACGAGTATCAAACTAATCGGATATTAATCTTTTCGCCACAAAACCCGATGCGTTGTCCATCGTCTTTGGTCTTCGTTCTCTGTCATGTGATCAAATGACGGCCTTACATGTTCGTCGTAATTTCCAAGCGGTAAAGCGTGAAGCGCCATCCTTCCTAATACTCAATGTATTTATATTTTAGGTTTAAGTGCTAAAATTTTTGCTTGTTTTGATCTTGAAACTTTCAACAATGTAAAACGAAACATTTATCGGTTTAAACCCTTTTTTTAAAAGGTAAGCCTAAGAAAGCCTTTGGATTTTCGGAGTTAGCCGCATTTGGATAACTGTGATCTCAACAGGTCGAAACAATGCATTTTTAAAAGTAGGTCCTATCTTCATACTATACCTTGTGACCCAAACAACTTTTTAGAAATGATTTTTTATGAAATTCACTTTGTAGGTTCAAGAGAATTCAATCTAATTAATCTCTCTTTGTGAGCTTACAGCTTTTGCTTTCGTGAGTCTGGTGTTTCAAAAGTTCTAAGATAACATGCTTAAAGTGGTAAATTCAAACCCACCAGTGTGTTCACAAACCAGTGCGAAGGTACTTGAGCATGGATAGTCCTCCACCACAGCCTTTGTGATCCACTGAGTCTGAACACGGTGGGTGGTATAGAAGAAAACAAGGCAGTTTCCGACACCTGTTCCTCCTGACCATGAGATAAAGTCGAGGTTTACGATCTTGTTGTCACTCTTCCACACAAAGGGATCCGAAACACCTTTATGTACACCAAAGGAGAAAAAAAACCTTTTTCATTCCAGATCAATGTGTAGTTGTTGTTGAATGTACTTAAAAGTGCCTTCGATTGCGTCGCTTTGTGTAATCGTGACTTGCCTCGTATTCATTTATATTTTTCAGTAAAATTAGTGGAACGCGCTATGAAGTATAATTTTACATGCAACATTCTGTGCATTATTAAACAGCATCTTTGCTTTCGCCTCAATTCTTTACAGTTTAAAGGTAAATTGGACATTTCTACACACCAATGACTCATCACGAATTCAAGACTGCTTAGAATGACGTGTTGGTAGAATTACCAAGACGTTAACCTTGTGCATCATTTATTTAAAGGCTATAGTTTCAATTTTACGTAATTTAACTAGTTAACGTAAGTCCAAGCAAACACGTATTACCTTTCTAGAAAGAAGTGTACTTTTGACCACGGTTAAGTTTAAGCAACAGTAAAAAAATTATGGAAACTTGCTTATTTGTGACAAAATTAAATCTTTTCGCTGGATTCTGCCATTTTATTTCCAGTGTCATTAATTATTTACTAGTCAATCAAATTGCACTCCAGGTCCTGGCAAATTCAAATATGGACGTTGACTATTTTCAATCACATTTATGCTCCTGAAAGCTCATTTACTTGTTCTGACAGCGTTGAGCCAAATCTTCTCTTTGATTGCTCGACCGACGAGAAATCCCTTTAGTTCTTCGGACTCCAAGACATCTCGGGTCTCAGCAATACTCACGCTGACGTTCGGAAAGCGTTGAAGCATCTTAGAGCAGATGTCTTGGCCAATAGTCCAGTTGTATCGAAGGTTGTTGGAGGACAGCTTATAGCACTTACCACTTTCCGGGACATAGCTCCACGATGAATCGGCACATGGAAAGTTAGCCGCATAACTCTCTGTGCCTTTAAATAAAAGATAGTGTTTTGTTTTAAAAAAACAGACATTTTGCAATAACAAGGTGGTTTTGATTTAGGTCAGGTGAAATGCAGGTGATTTCATAAGTCAATGTTGACTCCTGATACGCAATGAACCATAGCGAGATAACTCGTAAATGAAAAAATATCGAAATATCTTTAAATTCAGCATTACTATTCTGTGTTAAGTGTAGTCACGGGTTTGTTTACTTCTATCTATCCAACTGGAACGATGTTCAAGCTATTCATGTTCATCATGAGTGATTCGTGTCACCAAATTGAACTAAATCACAAGCCTTCGAGCCTTTGGAAGGATGTACACTTGGATGTTATTTCTCAATGTTTCTGGGCAAAAGTGTCCTAATTTTTGTTTTTTGCAAACGTTCGCTTGAAAAAAATAGTTCCCGTCATAATATTCACTAAATGAAGAACTCTGTCATTAAGTAAACACATATCAAAGGGTTTGGACAAAAAATCTGTGTGCAGCCTAATAATTTTAAAATTTGTATTATAGTAGTCTGCTTATACCTTGCAGCTAACTTTGGCGCAGCTGACCACACTAACAAAATTTTGTTCACAACTCAACTCCTGATTGTGATACAACGAATGCTTATTTCAAGTGCTCGGTTTATTATATCTCGTTGATAGAAAAAGAAACAGCAGTCTTTGAATGCTCTTAAGTTAAATTTTATTTCAAAATAAAATTATCTAAGGCTTAGGGTTAGAATTTTGACCTAAATAAGGGTTTAGCGCGTTTCAATTATTTCAACAATTATGCGTATCTGTACAAGTTAACCATGCAAATTCTTTTTGCATAATCTGAGCGCATATAAGGAATTTAATATTCTAGAATTTCGGTGCAGTGTTTCAAGCCATTAGGCCAATAAGATTCATAAATTGCTAAGTAGCTAGCCATAAAATATTTTTTTTAAAAAATACTTTATTGTGATCTCCTTCAATTTAATAAGTTTGCTTCATAGAAGGTTCGGTTGATTAATAATAAATGTTTCCTGTACACTAGAGTACTTCTATAGTAAACCACATAGTTGATATTGATAGGTTAAAATCTCGAAACCAACCCACCTTTCACTATTTCAAATACAGTAAGCAGTATCAGTAAGATTGTGCCCATTCTCCAGCTCAACGTTTTCTTTCTAGTAGCACAAGACTGAAGTCTGGTGTCATTGTATCCGGTTGTTAATAGCTACATGTCAGCTATTGTTCCCGAAGCCAATTAAACTGTGTAAATGGGCGTGTTTTTGTAGCTCTTGTTATTGAACATGCAGAGTGAACAGCCCTCTCCCCTGAAAGAATGAAAATTAATTTTCTAGAATTTCGTAACATCCATCATTAATATCGTGGACGACTTACCAGCTCCAAGACATCTTAAATATACAAAATGGAACAGGTGTCATATCGGCAGTTAAAATCACTTGATGGAGGTCGTGGAGATAGGCAAATTGACATCACTGCGCAGTGCAACGACGCGCGGAAAAATAACTCTTGGAAGCGGCAAACTATAGACACCTCAGATAATTATGCTCCACCTCCGGATGATCTTTTATTTAATAAATTCATAAGCAAAATGTTTGTGCTACCGGGATGCGCCGATAAGTTGTATAAGCTTCTTTTAATTACTGATCATTTCATTATATTTGGAAGATCCAACAAATTTAAATACCAACTTTAAAGCAGGATATTACTGTCGTCCCCTTTAACCTTTGCAAAAATATTCTACAATTGGACAAACGTAATTGTTACTCCAACCATTCATCAATCAAAAATTGTCCCAATTAATTTGACAAACTGAAATCGTTTACTTAAAGCTCCGCTTTTAAAAGGTCCCCCTTAATTCTTGGTTACGTTTATGCTGCAAACGCTAAATGGGTGGTCCAAAAATCTAATGGCCTAATTTTTTTCATTATACGCAGCATTAATTCTGTTTCATCACCATTAGGAATAACCAGGTCTAAGATTGCGTTCGACACGCATTGTGGTAAGTGAACTCAGCAACTGCACTCATTGTCAATCTCAAGCAAAGTCTATTAAACCACAAGAAAATTTCCAACCTTGCATATTTACTCAGTGGATTGGAACCCAACCGTGGATGGCTACAAGAACTCCGCCTTTGTCAAAGCGTTGTATTACTTTCTTCTTCGACCACCGACCTATGCATTAAATTAAACAAATCGAAGTCAAATCTGGATGGACTCGAAATATGTGACGGACACAAAGGAAGCCTCTAAATCACTTTATCCATTTACGTTCGAAAGAATCCACCAATGATCGTGTCGTAGGAGAGTCCTTTTTCAGTACTAATGTTTCACGCAGAGGTCTTCAACTGATGTCTTTTCCGAATTTAGCGGTTCGATGTCCACTCGCTCAACCACATTCCACCATGCGCGCAGCAATGTTGGTAGCCACGCGAGTCCGGATCAGAGTAGTTAAGGGATGTCTGCTGACATTTTCTACTCTGCATTGTCACAGAAGAAACAAGTGTTACCTTACTTCACAAAGGCCTAAATAAAATCGGCACTCTTGGTTGTTCCAAAGTGAGACTACTGCTTTGTAGTCTGCATAATTTATGCGGAAGCCACTTTCACTATCTACTCAGTTTATCAGTTTCCCACAGATGCATGACAAAGTTAACGAGCTATTGGTAAAATTTCAATCACGTTTACAATGTGCATAGCGTTAACTAACTTTGGAAGCCTCTATTCTTTCATTGAAATGAATTAAATCGCTTTCGACGAAGGCAAATACATTCATGGCAAATACCATGACGCCACTACCTTACATTCTAATCAGTAAAACATTGATTCGGCTTGTTTGCTTTACGGAATTAAACAAATCTGGTGAGGACGCAATTCATCTTCTAACCGCATATTATTTGCTGATAATTTACTCGGCTAAAGGCTAAGAATATAATGGCTCACAAGGCCAATGTATTGCTGAATCGTGGTAGTGAGGCCCACAAATGTCAAAACAGTTACCTGGCCTATCAGTTTGTCCCATTTAACTTTTAAATGAAGTCATTTAGAAGTAATTGCATTCAATGAAAGTGTAATATGAAAAGTCACCTTGTCAAGTTACTTTGCCTTCACTAAAGTTTTTATTAGTTTATGTTGGGATAAGTTTGTTCTTAAACAGAGTCTTGAGAGAAAGATTCTGCGTTCGTTTGTGTTGACTTTTGCCCACGCTCGCGTGAGTTGTCGCATTAAGCTGTCCCTCCTCAGACGAGAGTTTTGTTAAGAACAAAAAGAATTGCTGCTCAACTCAAGAACTTTATGTTTCCTAATGTCAATTCCTACAGCCCTAGGTAGCTTGATTGGCAAATAAAGTCAGCGTATTAGATAATCACTGTTCATAAAGATATTATCTCCTTACATCCACGAAAGCAGGTCTTACTGTTGGTTAATTGGAACGAGCCAATAGAATTTCCCCTAACATAATCCAAATATTCATTAATTAATTAAGTCGATTTAATAACAATTTAGATCGTGTTTGGACTGATGCGATGGAAGGCGGCTGTACAGGCCATTTATATTTTTGGCGCCACTCTCCTGACCTGCTCCCTTCTACTCGAAGGCATTTTTATCCGTCTTTTATTGGTCCCCTATCTGCGCGAATCCAATTTTTTGCCAACTCACTGTATCATCCTAGACACCTACTACCCTACAAACGAAATGCGGAGGTGCGATACCAGATTGCCAAAACTGACTTCAGCGTTCCCCTGTCTCGTGGTAAGAGTTCTATTCCAAAAGCAAGATCGCAGTTGGCATATTGGGCATCTATTTGACCATCTTGTCTCTTTCCAAAAGCGACAACCGTACTGGGTAAGTTCTTGTGCACTAAGCAAAAACCAGGTGTTTGAGGCACGGCATGAAAATCAAAAGTTTAAAAATTAGCACATTTCACGAGGTTTTGTAAACGCGAAGATGCGCGAAGGAAATGGACATTGACAAGCTTGTGTGCGCAAGGTTACCTGTCACTTTGTCAAGGTACTTTGTTGTGCTTTGACAAACATGGCGGGTTTGTTGGACGGACATGATGAATTAATGTTGAATGCAAATATATTTGTCAGGTATTTGCTACTCACATGTGCTATCTCTGGTGGTGTTCCACCCGTCCAGCATTAATTAATGGAACGAAAACAGCGTTATTTACTCTCAAAACCTTCTTGCAGCCTGTCGTAAAGATTCCGGGGATTTGTTGAAGAGATTTTTACTCAAAAATGTAACAGCGGGTTTTTACTAAAGGAATCTTGGGCGCACTTAGAAACTCAGTAATTTCTGACAGTGCAGATGTGGTAATCAAAATGAATCAGCCTATGATCGGGCTAGCACGAGACCCGAGTGTCCTGTTTTGCAAATGTAAATCACTTTTGCGACCCTGACACGTATTTTGAGTGAATGTAGGCCTGTTTGTAAGAACAATACGTTGTTGAAGTAAATTCACGTAAATCGACTGAATTGTGTTCGTTTATGCTTGCTAACTGCATTCTCTCACAATTGCTGTGTTCGCTTGCTGACCGCCACAGCTCTACCCCTTGGTAAATGGACTTGGCTAATCCTTTTTTCTAACAGGAATTCCAAAAAGTAGGTCGACAGTTTTGTGTGGTGGACAAATGTTAGGAAGGACGATGAAGCAACCTTTTCTTGCAACAAAGTATCTGAAAGTTTGGCCGTAGGTTTGTAAAATAGCATTTCCAGCGTTATAGTTGTGGAGATTAACTGGTGTCGACAGATAAGTGGATTGTTTGGAGTCGTCCGTCTGAGGTTGTGGCCAAAGACGGTACGTGATTGAGTAAGGCTAGGGTTGGGGAAACGAAACGAGGCTGATAAAGTTGGGCATAAAGGATGAAAGCTAGGTTGAGCGAGGGGGCAGAGTCGGGCGATGTGGATGCATATCGGTCGCATTTTAAGATTCGAAGGAGGACAAAATAGCTTGAAGGGTCACTATTTCCGTCAGACGTGAGACACAGAATCCCCACGTCATTTAAGTCTTTCCAGAAAAGTTCCGATTGCCAAGTCCTAGAAGGTTGATAAGCGTTCAAAGTCGAGAACGCAGGCGTGACAAAAGAGTCTAATGGAATCTACGGAACTTTTCTTCCTCTGGAAGGTCAGTCGATGGTGTTGTAGTTACTTTTGCTGTCTGAGGTGGACGAGATAGAAAATCAGAAGTCGAGTAAATCAGATGTTGAGGGACCAGGCTAGAGTCGGTTGTAGGCTGTAGCAAACTATGCAAGGACGAATCGTGAGTCGGTTTGAGCGTATCGAATGGTAAAAAATTAGCTAAATAAATCAAGTCAGGGCAGTTAATAAACCATCTAGTAGACCTTCGATTTTTAGCTTGTAGAAGGCCAAATGTAAACCATAGCAGGGTCACCATTTTGTAGCAGGCCCCAATGCAGTTATAATACCACACCGGGGCTGATAATCTGCATTGACAAGGCCCGACCGAAAAAAATGGAATTGTAGATAGCGCGTATCTCAGTGTGCGGTGTACAAGGTAACAAGTCAGGTAATGCAGCCTTGCTAAAATCCGATCCCCGAACTAATATGGCTAGGTAAGGTACATTTACGTAAATCAATTGAATCGTGCTCGCTCACGATTGCGCTGTTGGCTAGTCGCTTGCTACAACGTCTTGGACTTGACGCTGAAATTTTGTGTGATTTTTCATAATTGTGACTGAATTTCATGGATGGCTGTAGCGAGCACATGTGCGTGAGCTGGCGTCTTTTCCAGCCCCGTAATCAACTGATGGTTATCTAAATGCGGCTAGATTTAACATGACCTATAAAACGTTTACGCAAAAAGTAATTTCTGTGCTGAAATTACATTAGAAGTGGAAAAGGAAATGGTGCATTTCTGTCGTGTTGTTAATTGGTGTTGAAAATAGAGTAGGCATGGAAACTGCGGTAAAAAAAGCTTATTATGTTTAGATAGACCGTGGTCCTGCTCTTTGAACAGATAAAATGCGATTTGACTGCAAAATGAATCAAAGTACTCTCTTGTGAAATAAAGTAGTCACTACAGTCTCCTATAAACCAAGTAATTAATTTTCTCATTCTTGCTGACGTAGCTAATTCAAACTCTTGTCTTAGAGGCAAACAGGCATATAGCACTGCGAAGTTAATTTTTCCTGCGCCAGCCCGGGAACCTACATGCTTACTGGGTGGCTTGAATAATTTTGGATCAACGGCTTGCAATTCAACCTTCTCGAATGCTTTTGAACTGGAAAGTGTTTGCACTCCGTGCACATGCTTGAAAGCAAATAACAAAATGGTCCAAAAATGGGCTGATTGTCAGAACCAATCTGGATCAGGGACAACTCAACCTAGTGTCCGAGTTAGGTTGCCTCTAAAATTTGAACTTCTACCTCTGAACGAATATTTGTGATCCCTCTGCAAACTCCATCGGCATTTAAGCAACTGAGGGATTTTTTCTAACCTTCTGAATTGGGCAAAATTTTCGGTGTCCTTTTGCCCACCTGATTTATTGCCTGACCTGAATTAGACGCCGATTCCTCAAGCGTGACGCCGGTGAGCTAAGCCACATCCTCAGTGAGCCTTAACTTCCCCTTAATCACTGCCCAAATTCCACTACAAGTTTTATTTTTTTCCACGGATATTATTCATCCGTAATGCAATCATCTTTCACTATGCCTATGCTTTACCACGTGTCGCTCGACATACATTTATAAACATAGATCGTTATCGTGGTTAATCCTTCCCCACCCGCTGTATTTCCTTGATGTTAACCCTTCAGATTTTTATGTTTCGTTTTTTAAAAAAATGATTCGAAATGTAAAAATTAGTTCTCTGAAGAAGTCAAAACTACCCTGCGGCTTTCTTTGAAGAGAAATCGCACAGCGTCTGCAAAAAAGGAATTCAAAGTCTTTAAGACGTCGGAAAACTGTTAAAATACATAAGTGAGAATGATTTATAAATTAATGTTTTTTTCAAGGAGACGTTTTGTTATCTAATTTGAATTTCAATCGGGCAATGTCTGTTGCCACCACTAATGCTTCTTAATGTAGAACACCTGAGTGAGGTTAATCCGTCAGAAAAACAAATTTCACTTCTAATAACAAATGAAAAACGCCGAAATCTGGTCATAAACTAGACATGAAAAGTGAGAGAAAAGCATTTTTAAAAATGTATGCTAATGTTTTTGCTGCTTACTTTAATTAGAAATTGATTTTTTTTAAGTTATCGAAATTTATTGCACCGTTTTTTGCATAAGGACTTAGTTTTCAATCTGTCGCGAGTCTATGAGACGTAATAATGCGTGCGAATGCTTGTAAAGTTTTGCAAAGATATATCTTGTTAGCGATGCTAAACAGAACACCTTTGATTATGCTGACAGGTGCTTGCATTAGACACATTATACTGAGTTTAAACGAAAAAGTAGCTTTGTTGGTGTATCAGCAGTCTCTTCCCTTTACTTCATTGTGATTCTAGTTGAATAAGTAGCGAATCGCCCAATTGGCGCAATTCATCTGTTGTATTTTTTTCAAATTATTTATGAACGAAAAGTGCGTTCACGTCACATTTTGCCGTGGAGTATGAAATGTTAGATGTCCCGACATCGAAGTGATCTGCGAGCAAGCAGTGCGGAGACGCCCCACAAAATCATGTTCGGGGCATTCATCCCCTAGTAAAACGAAGCAAGTTCAGGCCCCACTACGGGTGTCCTGATTGGGCTCAGTTTGCGACGCCCAATTAAATGTTAAGTAGGTGAAAGCGTCTCAAGCAACAATGGACTTTTAGTATCGTGATATAATGAACAAACCCTGAGTTTGTCGTGCTTTTATATCTTTTGATAACCAATGCCAAATTTGGACTCTAGCAATTTTAAAATCTTGCATTTAAAATTTGTCAATTCTGATTTTTAACAGAAGATGATGGCTTGATAAAGGTATGTATGGGAGATAAAATGTTAATTGGATGACAAAATCATTGCAAAATTAGTGTCATGAAGCAGAATTCTCACCATTAAGGTAAACTTTTGCCATAAATAGTTTTTTTTAATAAAAATGTGGGGAAATTCCTTCAGTTAATGAACGAAAATCCTCGAGTCCTCATTCCTATAGTCGAAAAGCTGTACGCAGTAAATGGTACGAATCTTGGTGTGCTTCTTTTGTCCCATTAAACATACTTTTACCTGCCTTACACACAAAAAAGCCCCAAACTATCACTCTGGCCTACATGTAAACCTTGGGGTTCTTTGTATTTAAAGCTTTCAGTTTCCTGTAAGTGAAATGACGAACAGTTTCCGATAGTCTCATTGAAAATACATGAGGCCCTGATGTATCAGTATACGTATTCTCAAAGAATCCAATTTTCTGTAATTAGTGGGAATTTTTTTCTGACCTGATCTTACATCCTCTTGACACTTTGTTCATTTCTTGGCGATATCACATGTGGAGGATGGCATTTCAAAGTGGCTTACTCAAGCCCATAATTTTAGCGTTTAGTTGGAATACAAAAACATTAGCTTCTTTCTTGCTTTAAATTCGTACAATGCATCAGTTAACGCTGTTTATAGCAGTGATGTAAACGCGTAATTTACGAGATAGCGCGATATTTTTATTGTGAATCCATTCAAGCAAATTAACTTTACAGTCAATAGACTCTGCTGGAACTGGGAGCTCCAAAGTCTCATAAACTACTGCGATGCTTTGCATTACGATTCGGGTTGCCATGGCATCACTAGAAATTTTGCATTAAAATTCCCTGTCACTGTTTCGTTCCCTAATAAAATTTTGAAATCAGATTTTTCTAACATTAAACCTGCAATTTCTCTAAACAAATCCATTCATATTTCAGTAAGATGCACATTTCGTTCAGGAAAATTTTTATACCCACCCAAAGTAGCAAATAACATCAATTGCTCCGGAGTCAACAAACTCTGTTTGAGTTATATGGTACCAGAATAGCTTTCACACACTTCCTCTACACGACATCCAAACAGCTAAGTAGAGGTTTGTTGGGATCTATGATTCCTTTTAAATCAAACGAATGTTCTTCCTGTTTGCCATTTATTCGCCCTACAGTTGAGACGTAATGCATTTTATCTTAAAAAGCAAGGTCCCTCCTACTTTTACAAACCTTTCAATAGGACTTCAAACAGTCTGGTTGTTTTAATCTAGACCGTTTCATATCTGTAGAGAGAATAACTTGGGACAAAAGCGGGAAGCAATCGATTAAACCGTTAAGTGATGAACCTTCAATATGTTTTTACGACTGTAAGTAAATTTTTTCCGAGAGGAGACACTGTCTTTTAAAAGCCGGACATCAAACTCCTGTGAGACATTGTTATTGCGACTAACTGGTGGTCACGAAATGTGTTCGAATACCTGGAATACCATGTTGCGGTGCGCGTCTGATTCTCAACCGAACCTCTTGATTTTCTTCACATGTAATGAGGCAGGTCATGTCAAAATACGGTGTGAAAAAATTTTACTTTTTTATTAAAAGTCACCGTTTTTGAATATGGCAGTTATATTTCAGTGCGTACCTAAGGATACAATGAAATTCCCAAGTGGTATACAACAGGCGGAATAAAACTTTAACAAGTCTTGTTAAGATTCCGGGCAGCAATAACAAAAGATAGGCATTGAACTACGCTTAAAATATGTCAAAACATCTCAAACCTGGAGTGTAAGAACCTTATTATATTTTTTCGTATTTTGTGTCTATTAACGTGACCAGATTAGTGTACCCTACGTCCTGATGAACTGGCGTATGATTTGAATTACACATCACTGGAATACCGGATTGTTATGTTTGGTTTTCATGAGAATCGATGGTTTTAGCCTTACACAAACATCGCATGAATGAACATTCCACAGCTATGGGAAATAAAGCAGCGACTGATTCTGTGGATAAAGCGTGTCGGAAGAAATAGGACCATGGGCGTTTGTAGAATTAATCTTATCAATTTCTTGTAAAAGTAGAGATTTTTCAACTTCGACACTCACGAGAACACTCAGTAGTTTTTGCTCACCTTTACCCACCATCAACTATGCTTGTTTGCATTGCGTCTAACAGCCGTCTATTTGGCTCAATGCTAATTCAGCTTAACACCGATTTTCACTTTGCACGATGTAAATGTCGCTCAGCCATTCTAACAACATGTCACCACACAACCAACTTAGCTTTCCCCCTTTTCACCATCTGCTTTCAATTAATGTTGAAAGCTTGCCTGAAATAACTTCAATATATGCTGCTTTTGTAAACATTCGGTAACATCATCATTTTTTCGTTATTCCAGTGTTCCATCCGGCCATGTCATCTGCGGACGGCCAGAAATGCCATGATAGTGCGCACCTTCAACTGGAGCCTCGTCCGAACCCACGCGTTCCCCTGCTATCTTCAAGACAACGTTGTTATTTTAAACAAACTGTGGGATTTATCCACAACCTCCCACGCACTCCTCTGGCCCGTTTTCACTGCACTCCTTAGTGTAATTCTTATCTTCTTGAATTGGCGTTTTGCAGGACGCAGAGGCTGGAGACAAGAGACTAATTCCCCCTAATGTTTTACTGGCATGATCTGGTTGGTTGGTCCTGTTATTTAATGCCGCGTCTTTTAAACACTTTGTTATTCTTTAAATTAGTCCTTTCCAGTCCCATTGTTAAGCAATTCCAGCCCATTATTAAAAAGCCTTTTTAAAGAATTTTAAATGGCAAATATTCCTCTCCCTTATTTTGGGAAATTCTCGTAGTATTGCAAAATCGAAAAGTAACCACTTGCCTAAAACGTTAAAAGCAGAAAGTTAATCCAACAAGATATGAAGTTAGCCAATGAATAGGTCATTACGCTTGTATTAAATGTCAAAAAAAAGACAACTCCGTCTAACATGAGATTTCACTTAATGTCCTGGTAAAAGACAACAATCGATTTACTTTTGAACTTCGCTGGCATTACGCAAGCACCTCAAGAAAAAGTGAGTATCATCGTTAAAACATTTCAAAATGATAGATTCTACACAAATAATTATCGTCTGAGTACATGTAATAATGCTCCCTACGAGGCTATGATTAATTATTAAAATCAAACCAGTCTCCATTTATCGTGCTGGTCATAATATTATTAAACCCTGAGTTGTATTGTACAAAATTAAGCCTGTAATAAGCGAAAAATTATTCCGACAATTTGTTCTAAAAATATGTTTCCCTAATGGCTAGCCTTTTTTTGCAGGTGACTGTCAATCTTTGTGGGTTTGAAAACAGACGTTTAACACTTGGGAACTAAACTTAACGCCGATGAAAGGCCGAATCATTCGCTCAGCGGAGGCTTCTAAAGGTACAGTAAAAAATAGCACCTGATTGTCTCTGCCGTTCTTATCAAAAACTTTCTAACTGCACACCATTAACTCTTTTGCAATCAAAACATGTCCTCATCTTCTTGAAAGCAACTTCTCAAGTTTCAAACGGCAATTTTCTAATCAGTTTCCTTCAACGAGAGTCTTCTGTGGATTTTCTTAAATCGCTTATCGTCTTTCCTGCAAACGTTTTGATAACCAATGTTGAAGACCACCAAAATGGACCAAAAAATATGCGTATTTCTCGTGATCAAATTACGATAAAGGATGACGAGGGTTTCAGTCAGTGACATGGCCACACATTCACACGCGTCACTTTGATTGGTCAGTGGGCACTTCACAGGTTGCTCTGATTTTCGCATGGTAAATGCCAACAGCCCAACTGTCGAAGTACAAGTTGAACAGATGCAGAAGAAAACAAGAACTTATCCCATGGCATCAGCACAGGTGGGTATAGCAGATAGACTGACTTAAATGTAACCCACTAGTTTTAATTTAAACATTTCATCTGTTTATATTTTATTAATCTACTCGGATGTCCTTTCGACAAAGTTCCCGGTGCAACTAAGGCTTGTTTTAAGATTTGTCCAACGCACTAATGATATTGCTCCAACTTCAATAACAGGTTTAACCACACATTTGATGCTTGTTAGAAAGGAGACTTGTGATTTGCAAAAACCTTCAAAATGTTCTCTTTGAAAAAAAGCTGATTATGCTATAGTCTTCAACTAAACTAAGAACGTGTCATGGCTGTACAACAGAAAACTATTTACAGTTGGATGTTTTTGACACAAATGACAGAGGCAGTCAGGTACTATTTTTGAACATACTCTCGCAAGCCTCCACCAAGAGACCGATTCGACCAATCACTGGCGTCTAATTTAATTGGCCTTGTGTTCCGACATTTTTGTCAACTGAGCAAAAGCGTCTAAAAGCATTCATCCTACCCGAAGCAAATGGACAAGACCCACCCTATTTCTTGACAGTGATTGTGCCATCATTCGTCTTCATACTTTGGAACAAAATAATCATATTTTCGCTTATCGATTTAACGCCTATTGGAACTGTTCGATGGCTCTGTCGTCTTTTTTGTACTACGCACACACCCACTTAACTTCTAGACAGTTGGGGATTTGGCCTCTAAAAAACCATTTATCTCAAGAATTTGACAATTATCTATTTTATTTTATCGTTCGTGTTTCCGGACACCATTTTTTCGTATTCCTATCGTCTCATTTCCTATTGACCCATTCATCGTTGAGAGTGATTTTACTTTTAATTGCGCGCATTAATTGCACATGAAGTAACTGCGCTCGGTGTTTAGTCGACTTCCACTTGGGTTAAGGGTCCGGTGAATTCGAATGTTTTTTTTTCAAGAGAACGGCTCCTACGCTTCATAGGATAACACCCGTGAGTGTTGCAGATATACTTCTACTTCGTTTGCGGTCAGTGTCTATGAAAAAGAAAATTAACTGGAGTAAATAGGACATTCGAGATTTTTGTAGGCTTTCCGGAAAGCGGCCCTGATTAAATACACATTTCCTTAGCATTTACTTACTCAAGAATAAGCAATACGAATGGAATCCTTGTAACGACAAGGAAACTGTCAGCCAAGTTTCCTTTACTCCCACTCACCAAGGCTATCCATATTCACATAACACTCTATCTTTCAGTATAAGTTGTTTCGGCCTAATAGCCTTATTTAGGCATTGGATTTGACTGGCAGTTTGTGCTGTTTTGCTTATTAAGCAGATACTTTCACGTAGCACGTGTGTTTACTTGGACTACGATTCTGCAATTTCATTACCATGTCAGTCTAACTTGTCTTATATTTTTAAATATTTCATCCACCCAAGAGATTAATCACTGATGGGAATTTATCATCCCCAACACCATATCGTTTGAAAATTTTTATTTTTAACAATCATTTTTTGTTTATGCACAACACTTTTTGTGTTCATATCGGACGTCCCCTTCCTATTGGCCCATTCACCTTTGAATGTAAAATTTCTCTTCCAATCAAGACAGCCCACGCCACATACGTGGGAGCATGTGAACGTGTACTCGGCCTTTGGATGAGACACTAAAGGCTCTCTGCGTGGAGTCCTGAAGTAGCGTGGGGAGGCGATGACTTCATGCGCGTTTCGTCTGAGTTGGAAAGCCTTTAACATGTTGGCATGGCGTTTCGATTATTTACTCTCGGGGTTTTGCATCTATCAAGCACCGCGAATTGTTTTATAGTGCTCAAACGTTTGGTCCTGTAGGCGTGTCCAAAAACAGTCGTGAAGGTACTTGCACCCTTCTTTTCCCTTTCCCTACGGACATCCGCCGGACCGACTGAGCTTCTCCCTTTACCAGAACCAAGTTCACTGATATCAAAACTACAACTTCCTGAAATTTACATATTTCCTGTACAAAACAATATTCTGGCGGAGCATCCGGTGATCTGTTCGCTATCATTATGTTTAGAAGTTTCACAGTGGTGTCCAGTCTGGATTTAGTGCGCTCGTAGAGGGTGGTCTTTCCGACTACCGCTCGTTTGGGTCGTGCAGGTTTGAGAAGATGAGTCTCTTGCCTAGTTTCTTTCTATTAAAAACCGGACATGGGCCTAAACCCTGGAAATCGCTACGAATCAGTGGCCTCAAGCATGTCAAAAGAGTTGCCCACATCCACTAACGTGTCGCCTTAAACTAGTATTGTGCATCGACTGTAAAAAACTTGACTGGCATCGAATCAATCGGCATTAAAAATTTAGTGTTTAACTTGTAACTTTTCTCAGAAAGTGAAGCCAAGTACTTGTGACTCCCATCCAATGGCTATGGGGTCATTTTTACATCTAGTTTCCATTTTAAGAAAAGTATTGTTAAGGGAAGTTTTGGAGATAGCACCCGACACTGTGGCATTAAGTGATTCGTGGCATAACAAATGTGGATTCCATCTACGATGTTAATTTTAAACCAACTTCGAGCGTCGCTGTGCAGTTCGTTGCTTGCTTACTCTGAATTTTCGCTTTGTTTGAGTTTCATTCTCGCCAAATTAGGCTTTCGAACTGGCAGATGCTAAAACTGGCGATGTGGTTATACCCCCTGGGTTGCGTGTTCATTAACCCTAATCTTCAAGAGCCAATTTAACCATCAAAATAACCCCTTGCCTCTCCTAGAACTCTTTGAGATTATTTCGCCTCCTGTAGCTAATTAGGGTTCGACTGAATTTTTTAAACTTAGCGACAGGAGGCTAAAATATTGACGATCTGTGTACTACGATGAAAATAAATTTTGCTGAACAATAAATGCAAAATGGTCCAAAGCGTTTGAGGTTTTCTTACCAAGCCAGTACCACCAATTAGCTGGAATGAAAGCTATTACCAAGCTTGATTCTAAATTTCAAAATGAATGATTTGCAAAGGGGAGGGTGCGTGTGACAATTTCTTGTCCTGATTCATAATGGTTTGCTAAGAGCGTCATTGTGGGCCTTGGATGTGCATTCCCCAGGCACCGAAAACCCAGCCTGCTAAAATGGTGATCAAATGACCTTTACAGTGAAAACAATTGCAGTTTATTTGTAGAGGGTGGCTCGAAGGCCCACTTCTGTTTCTCAACACGGAGAGAGCATTCAGCGCACCTCGAGAAAGGACATACAACAGGCAACTTCTACCGACCGTTTCATTGACTGCACTGGTTCGCGTTGGAACGCATATAATGATATCTGTTAAGAATGCATTTATCGCGGAGAGCCTGTCACTGAGGGAGACGCGAATGTGTCGAATAAGTTACACGGGTATTCTACTCACATCTACTGAAGATAGTCGTAATGACGTCAAATTTAGCCCCCTGTCGTACGGCACGACGTTAACTCCTTTACTCATTTGGAGCCAAAACAACCTCACGCCAGTCTAAAACCGCACCAAATAGATTATTTTTTACTTCCCCACCCCCTCGACACACTCCGATAAACTCAAAAACAAACTTCGTTAACTTTGTTGCGTGTTTTATATGTATAGGTTTGGCATATGTACAATATACATACGTGTACATTCTGGGGTGCGTATGCAAGCTGCTTTTTCGAGCAAAAAACTGTGAGATACTTTTGAGTAGGGAAGAGGGGGGAAGGATTTGGGCTTGACAAGTGCCGGACGCAGCGATTGTTCGACAGGGAATGCGCAAAGTGGATGGGCGGGTGTTTTGTACACACAGACAGGAAGCGAGGTCCGATGCTGCCGCTTAAAAAACCCGAGGCTCTAACTTGATACAGTCGTCAACAGCCGCTGCATAGGAAACCGTGAATCCACCACTCGCAGGCGCTGCAGCTGCGTAATTTTCCGTTACTTGATGTGACGGACAGCAAGGAAGAGTCGTATGAGTGGCAGAGCTCGGAGCCACCTGGTAGTGTCCAGAAGTTGCGACCGTCATTTTGGGAGGAGGAACGGGTGGGGAAATTGCAGTTGGACTGGGGGACGACCAGTGTGCTGGCGACTCGGTGTCGGAACTGGGAGTGTGGCCATTATTAGTTGCTGCTGGCTGGTTTCTTAGTGCCCAACAATTTTCAGCGCCGCCGTAAACTCCGGACGACTTCGTCATTGAATTGAGTCCGGGGTACTGCGGCGGCTGGTCAAAAAAAAACGTTTTGGAGGATTCCGTTGTAGTCGTGTTTGCCCCGGAAGCACTGCTTGTTGTTGGAGCCAACTGCATCAGAAAGCTCTCGCCTGATCCCACATTGGGAAAATCCGGTGGTTCATATTTTGTCCTTTTCTCGTATGTCTGACCTTCTGAATAAACGCTGCCAACAGTGGTGGTCACCGGAACACCCCTATAGTAGCAGGAGGGCATTGTTTGTTGTTGCTGGGGAAAAAATGGTTGCGTGTAGGTTCTTCGAGCGAAATGATGCTGACCTGGGTTGGGAGGGGGGGCCGTAGAAAAGACTTGGAGAAGTTGCACCACCTCCGTGTGACCATTCTGCGCAGCGAGTTGTCTAGGCGTCCGATCCAGATAGTCGGCGATTTCGATGTTTGCTCCAGCGGCCAGAAGAATAGAGCAAACGTCCACAGAACCCTCCCGCGCGGCAAGAGTCAGCGGCGTCTCCTCGTGAGCGGTCTGCACGTCGTGCGAAGCACCGGCGCGGAGCAGCAGGTGCACCATCGCCGGCTGCTCGGTGACCGCCGCCCAGTGGAGGGCGGTTCGACCCTCCCCATCGGCTGCATTCACGCCAAAGGAGTTCGTGGAAAGTCCTCCGGCGCCCTCCTCTGCAGGGTTCACAAGCATAGGAGCTGTTACGGTAGTAGCGGTTGTCGAGTACATTCGAGGGTACCCCAACCTCGGATCCAATGGCGGTCGCCGGTTCTGCATAAGTGCGTAGGGCGAAAGGCCTGTCCCAGGCGGTCCCATTTGAAGAGGTGCAGGTTCGGGCAGAAGGCTTGCCATTGTTTGTAATAGTAGTTCGACCATTTCTGGAACAAAGTCATTTTGATGCATGATACGCCTCTGTTTGGCACCATGTTGTGTTTCATTGAAGCGTATATGAATTATTTGTTACAATAACTAATGCATGCATTATTTACACAGCACATGCATCCAATTAAACGCAGCGCTAACCACCTTGCTTGCTTCCAGATTTTACGTGGTTCCTCGTAGAAGAGGTCAAAAGACAAATATGTGGATTACAGGTACAAAACACCAGAAAATCGGTTGTCGTCACTTTCCAGATAGCAACTACTTGGAGGCTACGCAAAAACACAATCAAATGCTCACAATCTATTTCTACTTATAGACTCTCAAGCACACGTGACTGAAGTAAGACTGAATACCGGCCTAATTGATGTTAACAATCTTAAAAAATGCGATGTTTTGAATTTATATATTGATAAGAGGCCTACGACTAGACAGTCCTCCAGTGGAAATGCAGAGGGAGCACAACGCGCCAGGGCGTTTATCCGATTGATAGAAAGGCAGAAAATTGTAGCCTACACTTTATATGGCAAAACAAGAATGCGCAGTTTTTCATATCTTGATTTTGTGCATTAAATTGAATTGGTTGAGCCCAGTGAGTTAGTGTTCCTGAGTTCCTGAATGTACAGTTAAAGGAAATTATTGGCGAGTCGTCAGGTGATTCCGTATATCAACTACGACAGGGGATTATTTTTTAAGGTAAGACCCATTGCAGTTCCAATCGGTATTTCATGCCCTTTCCTCTGAAACAGTTTATGCTTGTAGTCGTCGATTTGAGGAAACAGCATGCAGTGTGACAGAAGTAAGCTTCGGCCTCGACTAAAGGACAGGTTCCGTAGTAGTAATATTGGCGCTCGAACTAACAGCATGATTAGCTAGATCAGCTTCACCACTCAAATCGCAACACCACAAGTAAAGACTACAAGCGTTTTTTTTAACAAAAGAAGCAATTAGTGGGTCGAGGTAAGCCAGGCGAAAGACCAAGTTCCCAGTGCTTACGGCTAACTTGCCAACACAAAAATAGTTTAGCGTTAAATTTTACCATGGCAGTTTTGGCAAGAATATACTTATCGGAGGGTTAGTCAATGAGAGGGAACTGCTGCTTAATTTTTGGAGATTGCCTTTAGCCTTATGGTTGACCTGTTGCAGCGGGATTTGCCAAGCATGATATCGAAGCGGTATCGTTTCTTTCGCTTATGCACCTTACCAATTAGAGAAAAAGCTAATAATAATGCTGTTCAAGAAGCAAATAACAAAATGAGAGCCAAGCTGCGTTTGTTGACGGCTTATTTTCCTTTGATTCTTAACGCGATGCATCAAAACAACTGACATCTGTGCAAGCAAGGTATCGACAAACAGCTAAAGTCTTGTGGTGTGCTCATTCGTTGATGCATGAGAATGAGACCATAGTGAAGATTAACAGTGTGGTGTGATTGGAAATTAAAAATCGGTTTTTGGGCCTCCAAAACCTAGGATAAGAAACCTATTGGGGAAGGTGGTAGATTGTCTGGGTTTAGAAAGAAGGTACCCCATTTAAATGCTAAGCAGAAAGGCAAATATCAAGCACTTAGTGACACACTAACCACCTATAAAATGAGTCCACAAGCATAATTTTATCTCCGTTTATTCAATGATTTCTGTGTAGCTTTGGGGCACAATTTCAGAACCGAAATACTCACCAATATCTGCAATTTTGACGGCTTGTATGAGAGCAGTGGTTTTGTCCTCGGTGGGGCAGGCGACGAACAGGCGTGGAAGGTCCGAGGCAACCTGGTTGCTCATCAGCAAAGTCCGAACTGCATCGACGGCGGAAGCATTCACCGCTGTTAGCAGAACACTATTACCCTGCGAGTCAAAGGCATACGGATCTGCTCCCGCATTGAGTAGTGCTGAGACTGCACTGGCGCAGTTATGTCTGAAGAAAAAAAGCAGAACTTTCATTTTAAAAGCATGGCCGAAAGTCTGCTGGCGATTTGAGCGTCAGGTTCTGGAGTCACTTGTGATGATTACGTTAGAGTGGGACCTGAAATTCGGCCCTCCCTGCCATCCCATGACCACACGCACCCTCAAAGATATTTAACAACGCATAACTAAAAGCACGCTATTTGAGTTCAGCCTCATTCAGGAACCGTAGATCACTGACCACTCAAGCACCGCGTAGCCTTGTAATGCGAACACGCGAAATGGAGGTCAGTGCCTGCAATAACTGGCTAGTGGGAAGTTCAATTAACAATTCTTGTGATAATATCTGTTAGGGATATGGCCAGAAAGTCACAACATATGAAGACTAGCGACCACCTACGGGTTGGCATGAGAATGAGACTGGGCCGACATCTGGTATGGAGATGCTTGAAAAACAAAGTGGTATTTACACTTAATCAGTCGCGTGCCATTATAAGGAAGTATGTGCAGCAATGCACACCGGGATGACTGCCTACCTTGCGGCCAAATGAAGCAGCGTCTCGCCAGTCTCTGGCACTGTGCTGGCCAGTAACTGTGCTAACAAAGTGTTGGTCGGTTGTCGTTTCGCGTGCCTCTGACTGGTTCCGCTCCCTGCGCCTCCACTTCCTCCTCCGCCGCCACCGCCACCTCGGTAGATCGTTGATTCAGAATGCTGCATCTCGATGTTACGCAGGTACTCCAGTTTTTGCACTAGACCGTCACTGAATGACTCTGTGAGACCGTCGCCGGTGACCAGGTTTTCCATGAGACTTGTGAAGTAGGCCTTCACGTCCACCTGGGACAACTGAGAGGAGGCCATCACTGGAAGTGCGGTCAGTAGTGGTGTAGTTGACGAAATTTCGGCGTTGGGGACCTGCTTCAAAAAGAACCGAAAGGAGCCTTTTATCGCACTGATAGCAGCAATTAGGCAGTAAGGTAGTGGAAAATGAAATTACACTGCTGTCAGCATTGGCTGTGGTGCAGGCCTGTGAGTAGCCTGCAGTTGTCGAGGGAGTTGGAGGCAGGGGCTGGGGAGCGGGGTAGGCGGACGCGCGTAGAGCAAGCTTCTCCCCGGCCGCAGCCAAAGCCCGTTCACGTGACCAAAAAGGCAAGTGGGAGCTGTGGGGTGTGACCATGGCACGGGCTCTTGCCTGTGTCGCCAGACTAGGAGTTCCAGTCCCACCCTCTGCGCATGCGGCTGTAGGGAAGCCACCGAACACCGCACTGTGGTGATGATGCTGATGTCGACTGCCCTCCCGGGAACCAGAATTACGGGGGTACCAAATGGAGGTTGTCTTGATCTAGAACATTTTGCAAAGGCAATGTTATTAGAAACCAGAAACATATTAAACTAGGTAAGGCAATTGGGATTATCACTAGTGAAGCCTCTTCCCACCTACCTTCTTCATAAGGTTCTTCTGACCATAACCCGATCCCGGTTCAATGTCCTGGCCCTGAACTCGTCGTTGCATGATTCCGTAAAGGACGCCAAATAGTGAGAGGAGGACAAGAGAGCATATCAGGCCAATTAGACAGTAGACAAGGGTCCCATGGAGTCCCAGATGATCGAATATGGACCTCCTGCCGCCCGAGTAGCTGCCATCTGACATCAGCTGCTGAAGGGTTTCGGGAGAAGCCGTCTCTATCGAGAGGATGTCCACAGGAGGTGTGTAACGCCGAGTCCGTAGGGCTGCTGAGACAAACTGGGCCGCTGTTTCAACATTGTGGATGCAGGAACCTTCAAGATTAAAAAAACAAACACTGAACCACAATGTCATGGAGAGAAACTTCTCAATTGGAGTGCCTTAAGTTTGAACTGGTGTTGACTAATATGCACGTTTGGTGTCCCTATGGTCACTTCAACACCACCTACTTGAAGAAGGGCCTACCTGATTTCTGGCAACTTCCATCCTGCACCTCTAGGAAGACCCGACTGCCCAACTTTACTTCCTGGGCTTCGCGGCGCCTTCTGTGGAGAATCTCCGGTTTGTGAGCCCCAGTCGTAAGCAGAGCAATCACCTGTTCAAGGTTGTGTGTCTGGCCCTGGTCGATGATCAGTTGGTTGACCGACACATTCATGCCACCGGCAGCGACAGTGGGGTCGAGAAGGGACCAAAAATTGTCCTTTCGAGGTTGTGCTCTTGGAGTGGTTGTTTGTGTCATGATTTTTACAGGGTAGACCATGGGCGCGCCGGTGTTTGGCAGTTGACGGATGCGCAGCTGGACTCGCAGAAGTCTGCCTAGTCCTTCGAGAAATTGACGTTCCAAACCTCGCTTTTTGTTGTCCTCTGGAAGAAGTTCTGACGGGGGAACTCCAAGCAACAATATCAGGCTTCCTTCAACTGGCTCCGGAGGGGATTTGCTTCGTTCCTCCCATTCGACTTTACCTTTCGTGCGAGCAAAAGTCCTTGAAGGCAGATTGGCCTGGAAAAATTACGAATAAAACATGTTTAGAAGACTCGTGCGTTGTCGTCCATGCACCATTACTACGTGAGATGTGCAGAACGGCATAAAATATCATCTTTATGGCTAAATATCAGATATGATATCAACGTTTTTACCATTGTGGGACACTTACATCGATGGAATCGTGCATGCAGTCCCAGCCGTCGAACAGACAGGATGCCGAATCGCAGGTTGGATCACATTTGCCATCACCAAAACGCAGATGACAGGGGAAGCCCTCTTGATGAATTGCGGTACAATTGGCCCAGGGTAATGCCATGGTCAACTTGGCGTCATGTACGGAGACAGGGTCGGTCAAAAACTGCATCGAATAAAGACATTCACCGGCATCAAAGCCACACGCAAATCGGTCACACTCTGGATCACATCTGCCGTTTCCCGCCTTCATTTGACACTCTGCAATTTCACAGAGGCGAGCTTCGGCGGCCTCACCGGGCCAGCGGTTCGGGTCGGTGGTAGCTTCAATTGCACACGCGAATCCACTCAGCTCACACCGGCGCCCGCAGAAATCTGAAATTAAATATTACATTAACGTTTATTGCTACTTAAATCAAAAAAGTAACACTAAACTTATAAATTAACCTGGGAGACATTCGCATGTGTAGTTCCCGTGGCCATCAATGCATCTGCCACCGTTGAGGCAGTTTCCAGCTCGAGCACACTCATCGACCAAATCCACCTCGCAGAAGGTTCCTCCAAGCCCATGGGGACAATCGCACTTGAGTCTGGTGCCCTCGACCGTACAAACACCGCCATTTTGGCAGAGACTGACATTGTCACAACTAGGCGTGCGAATTTCGCACCTAGGACCACTGAAGCCCGCTGGACACTGACAAATGAAGGACTCCTCTGCCTTAACGGGGGAAGGCTGGTCATCAATCCCTTTTCGATGGTTCAGACATTGACCTCCGTTGAGGCAAACGCTCTAGAATAGAATAAACCTACG
This sequence comes from Mesocestoides corti, assembly GCA_900604375.1. Taxonomy (NCBI): domain Eukaryota; kingdom Metazoa; phylum Platyhelminthes; class Cestoda; order Cyclophyllidea; family Mesocestoididae; genus Mesocestoides; species Mesocestoides corti. The sequence continues at coordinate 2,686 of UXSR01005433.1, read as the reverse complement.
TATTTTCGCATACTCACCTTATGTTACAATAAATTCAATGTCGGAGTAGGTAGATGCAAGCAAAACACTTGAAACCACTTCCAAGTGCGTCTACATTTTGTGCGTAATAAAGCTTCAAAGTCATCTACTTTATCAGGAGCATTTGAATTATTCACGATCAAGTGTGTCTAGACATTGCTTTGTAAATTCCCCTTGAGCTAATTGCCTTTTCCACTATTTATTGTTTTTTGACGGCATAACACATAATCCCGGGTGATCACTAATTAAACAAAAATAAAAGTCACCAGAAAACACGAAAAGCCGTTTCTAGAAAATTAACTTATGGTGAAACCAGCCATCGGGTAAATTGTTTGGCATTCTCTAGGGGACTTTACAATGAGGCGTGAGAATCAGCCTCCTGTTTGACGTGAGACAGGGCAGAGCAAGTCATTCTTGCATTCGGTTAAAAGGCCATAGTTAAGATTAAGGGGGTTATGGCAAGGGGTAGTAAAGAGGGGATGGCCATGAAGCAACGTGAGTCCTACCCTGCCTTCTCTCAGCTCCGCTTCTGCACAGAAATCCCTCCGTTGTTCACAGAACCGACCGTCGAATCCGTAGCGGCACTGACAGGAAAAGTCTCCTGGTTTGGGAATGCACTGCAGAGTGCCTTGCGGGTAGCAGGGTCCGAGAGTGGTCTTCGAGAGGTGCATGGACGTGAGAAGATCCGTGTCCAGCTCCACGCCATCGTTTCGCTTGCTCTCAATGAGGGCTGTCGTGGCCGACGTGAGAGAAAGGGTTCTCCTGTTTCCCAGCAACCGACCCTCTCCGTTGTAGGACGAGGAGACTAGGTCGATCTCAAGTAGCTGGTGGCAAAGGTTGAGTTTCACCTCGCAGTATCGTCCATAAAATCCCGGAGGACATTCGCATTCTTCAATAAAACTCACAGGTTTGCAGTAGCCACCATTCTGGCAAGTCTAAAATAGACGGTAAATCGCATTCAGAAATTGAAAATGTTGATCCCAGTAGAATTCCCACACCACCAAAAGGAAACTTTGGTGTCCGGTTTGTGAGGTGATCATCCTTTTCCGATTTGGAGCCCAGTTAAGGGAGAGCCGCACTCCATGCGTGGCCATTGGAACCAGTCCGCGAGAATATACACTTTCCCCCAGGTACCTACTCAAATTAATCAAACCACCTCCATCAAAAAAGACCCGCGTAGGTGCGTGGGGATGACCAGTGCGCTAACTTAGGTTTGTCGAAGCAAACAAAAACCGGAAACAAACTGGATCCAATTTTTAGCTGTGAATTGAGATTTAACCTTCAATAAAGTATTGCTTATTTTAATAAGCGTAGAGCTTTGGAAAAACAAACCCAACTTTGGCGAGAGCAGAGGCACTTCTAAGACCACATGAGCCTTGACGTCTGGGCACACTTGATGGTTCTTCAATTAGGACGAATGTCTAATGCAAACGTGAACGCGGTCTTGGACAGGAGAGGCGATTTGAACAAGATGAAAGTGGTAAGTACTAACATGGAAGGGGTCAAAGAGATGGGGCTTGCACAACATCAAATTCTGCACAACAATGGAGACCAAATTTAGTCCGTCTTTTCAAAAACATCACAGAACACCCTCTATCGTTACACGGTTGTGTAGGAAAGCATCAGAAGCATTGCCTGCATCAGTGGAGCTTAGGTCCTTTTGTAAAACAGCACTGTACCAATTTGTGTCCAGCGCCAAACCCTTTGCATCGTAAAAACTATGCTTACACCTGTCCATCATAAAGGAAACAATGTGCATGTTCCAATTTGCAGGGAGGTGATTATATAACAATGGCTTTTCAGTGGTATTAGGAATTATTTTTTACGAAGGAGCTTGCAAAAAGCGATTGTATGAAAACTTGGAAATTTTTATTGAAAACACATGGCATAACCCAAGCAAAGCCGTCAGCTTGCATTAGTGATCTCAACTGTACGCTTTTTTACACCACTAGCCACCCTAATTGTGCGTGGTGTATGGTTTAGTCACGCTGTTTCACCAACGGCAGAATGAAATCTGCTTATGCTTAAGCCAATTAAAGCCTAATGACGCTATGGGAACGCGAAGTGTGTTTTGCGTGGAGTCGCGGGAATGCTGCACACCGAAGAACTCCGAACGCAGTTGTGACTGCGATCCTGGCGCCGACGTTTTGGGTCAACAATCAGAGCAACCCGTACAAATTTGCAGACGGATTCTTAGTGGAACACTATCGTACCTGTGAGTAATGCACTGGTCAACTTATTTAACAGGCTTTTCTACAGCCCCATGGCCGTCACATGACTCCAACTTATCGACTTACTAATTAAATTCATGAGTAATTAAATCCTTGGCCCCGTAAGCTTTCTGATTAGTAAGAGCCAGATATCCATGAGTACTTTAAGCCGCCCACCTAGTGCGGACTTTTGCTTGACCTTGAAGCAAGCACGCCAAATCCCTTCTGGTAATCGCACACCGGACTAACGGCGCTGTGCACACACTCACCTCGTGAGCCCCAGATCGACACATGAGCGACGTTTCAGAGCGCTAATTGAAAATACACTGGTGTAGAAAGCATTTCAGACTCGTGTACGTTTGCATTTGAGCGACCAAAATGCAAAACGTTGTCATTCTTCACTTTAACGAATGAGATAATCCAGGGCATAATAACCATTTGCAAAGGGGGGGGGGGGG